>MU155558.1:0-22881 GCA_015484465.1 Pholiota conissans
CGACCATGCGCTACATCGATCGTACACGACATCCCGTTCGAGTCAGCGAGCAGCTCTCGACCGACGACTTCAATTCAGTAGCGGATAGCTCTCGGGGCATATCCCCGTCGACGTCTATTAATAGGAAGCGCCCACTCTTGGCGATCGGCGCTTACCCCAAAAAGTAACTATATTTCAAATTCGACGACCTCGTCCTCCTCCCCCTTCGTTCGCAACCCTTCTATCAGTTTCTCTCGCCACTTGGCGATTTCTTTTCCTTCCTTCGCTCTCCCCGACGTTCCTCGGGCTTCTTATTATTTCCATCAATTTCCCCTGATTTTTCTTAGTATAAAAGGCCTGTAGTTTCGTCGTAGAGAGGCAGTGAATTTCACCCCGGTTTTCGACTCTAAAAATCTATTCGCCCTCTTATCTTACTCTCCGAACGTCTTCGACGCACTCGTCAAGTATTTTCTCTAATCTAGACGTACTTATTGCTATTTTTACAGTTTACTTCGACGCGACTCGCCGTATTCCACGCTCGCTCCCAAACACGAACGCTCGCACCCCGCCTCGTCGACGCTTCAAGCACCCTACGCCCGTCGACTCGACGCCTTTGGGTTCGGTACACCCCTCCGACCCTACACCCCTCGTCTCCATCGCTCTGCGATTAAGGCATCCGCTTCGCAGCGAATATCTTTGGACGAAGAACTCAGGACGACGTTGACGGAGTCACGTCCCCACTCATTCCCCCTCATCACCTCATCCGAGTCTAACCGACTTCGGATCTCTTCAATATACTGAATATACAGGCACGTTCAAATATCCAGAATTTGGATTTCATATCTGTTATTCGCTCAACCATATTCTGGAATTGGCAAAAAACATGCGAGTACATCTGTTGGGAATTAAGTCGGGAACTCTGGACAGTAAGCCAAAGTATGAGGCATTTTTAAATGCTACCAAAATTCGGGCTCGGAAACACGAAGAGGTATGTCAAATTTTCTTTACCATAAGCGTCTGCCTAACATTATTAAAACCTTGAAAGCATGCAGAAATCTGTGCAAGTTGGGCGGGTAGCATTATAAAGTGCCGTCGTACTGTTTTATTGAAATCTCTTCCTGCTTTCTGTGAAATGTGAGAATTTACCCTCCTTTCGCTATCATATACTTATACGTGTATATATGGGACTGTAGAGCTGAAAAGGCGCTTCAAAAGCGGTGTTATAATGCATTTGATGTGAAAACAGCAATTTCATCATTCCGTACGTATATCAACTACCAAGACGAGGGTAGATCTGCGGTATCCGACCCTTGGCTGAACAAGTCAAGTGAGTTCCTACGATTTCTGATCAGTGCATCATTTGAATTTATATCAATTCCTTCGCCAAGAGGTTTCAAAATTCATGCCCATATTGGAAGGATTTGTGTATGAGGCACGAAGGAAACGTCTTATCATCCCTAGGAAAAAACTAGTCAATGTATGTTACAAAAAAATCACGGAAGAGCTACTGACTCCTCTTGAGATGCGCTACATTCCTTCCCCGGGTATCATGTATACATTTGGGTTCTTCTGCGATTACATCAATGACTCGCAGGATGAAGTTAGAGAACTGGATTATGGCATCGCTATTCCGGAAATTCATCGCTTCCTCGACACGTATCTGATCGCAAAGCGAAACCGGTTATTCACGCTTTTGCTGGACAAAGGCCTTCTTTCACAGCCGGTATATGAAGATTCGGAAATTCATCAGGCCTTTAAATTGGCGGGCGCTATCTTTGAGTGCTGTGGCAGGCTTTGCTTTGGCTTCGACGAGGCATGTATTCATTTATGTGGCACCGAGCACTTGTATATGCAAGACGTCAGCGACAAATTGTTTGCATTTTCCATCAGCGATACGGGATATCGAGCTATGGAGAACATAGTCAAGATAGTCGGTCTTGGTTCGGAATCACTTAGATCTCTGACGCGGAACGACCTTGACGCCATGAACAGGAGGTTCGTCTGCAAGAATTGCAAACTTTTCAGTAGCGGTGGCCCATGTGGCCTCCTCGCACTTACTTGGAGGGAATGTGTGAGTTTCATACTTTGAATTTACTAATCGACAACAAATCTCATACCACCATTTTCAGCTTGATCATGCCATGGAAGCACCGAAAGGATGGTCTAACCCACACACTCCTGTTTTTGATGTTCTTTCCGATGCCTTCCCGTCATATCTGTTCATCCGTGATATTTGCAATAGGAAGCCTACAGATAAAGTTTGGAGCTGCTGTTATTGTACTTGTACCTCGCGACTGACTAAAGTAGAAGCTATTGATCATGTCTCTATATCGTGAGTACATTTCCGACATCGTATAGTGCAATTATTTATTATATTATATACTTCTTAGGCACGGTATCGCGAATGCAGTCGAAAAAGTGGATCTCAAGTTTATTCCAACCAAGGATTTTCCCAAGCGCCTTCTCAATTTTGTAGGATTGAATGGAGATGCGAATCACCGGTGCTTGAGATGTCCGTCGACGACCCACAAATTGCGGGCAAGGCATGACGTGTATCAACATCTTCGCGATAAGTGAATGCCCTTAATACCTTCTTCAGTATCGAATGAATATTAACATTTTTCCCGTCCAGACATAATATAAAATCGCCGGATCTTGTGGAGGGTGTTGACTGGGAAAGGATTAAAGCAGTGGAAGATGAAAGCTGGATACTCGACGTGGAGCCTTGACCATTAGTGTCTGACGTATCAGTAGTCTGGCTCAACCACGCCTATCTCTTTCCCATCGCTTTATTAGTATCACTACATGATTTTCATAAAAACGTAACCCTACTTCATAAAATAGATATGCCGACGAACTTTTTTCTGTGTAGAGGGATAACGGCGGAGTGCGGAGAGATCGCTATACGTCGAATGGTTATTGAAAAGATGTGTAGAGAGTCCGCCTCAGGTGACAGGATATGAAGCTATTAGAATAAATCACTGCGCCGAGGAAACACATACTCTGAGGTTGGTCGTCAATGCCTCTCGAACGTAATATCGAGGTATTCATGAAACTTGTGCGATGTTCTTACGTATCTGTCGAATCTACGTCAATCTGGACAGGCCAAAACCAGCGAGAGTCTTAGAGCAGAACACTTTCCTGACCACGAACCCCACCGACATGAGTACAGTCACCAGCACACCGAATCATTCAGCCCCGATCACCGACTTTAAAAATCATTGGAAGCATCATCTGCTTCATGTCAATGCCACATCCAGGACTCGATCGTAGTGAGACATCGTACAGAGAAAAAGAGATCTTGACGAAGGAGATCGGGGGAATATCGAGAGGCGGTGGTGATACAGATATACGAAACAAACATGTATGAACAATGACACGGGGAACAAAATACGGCGTCGAATGTAGGAAAGCGCGAACCAGAAAACAAGCGAGATAAAGCGAAGCAAAGCAAGGTGCTACATATACCAGGCAATGAGAATGAAAGCAACAGGGTGCGTTGGGTCAAAAGAGAGAGGTGACGAATGAAGAGATAATCACAAGGTATCGGGCACTTGGCCCATCGTGCGTCGCGTCTGCATTTGGACGCCGAATAGTCGATGCAGACATCAGATATATGCGCGCTTCATTCGTCTATGTGGGGCGATAAAAATAAAACTCGACGCTGAACTCGACATCGAGACACAAAAGACACAAAAGGCGCAATCATACCATAAGACACGAAAGCAGATGCGGACATCGCCGCGGCGCAGGAGATCCATCCGTCGCGGAATAGACATAGAGGCCACATCAAATGCCATATAAGTACATAGGAATTGAAGCCTAAAAGTGGGTCAGTACGACGTTCAAGCAATAAGAGAGACATTTTTGAACGTCGAAGTGCTGCCAGGTTTATGTTTATCCTGATATGCGGAAATCCATTACATGCGGCGTGATCTGGGGTGACAATGCGGCCGACGGCGTAGAGAGGGCGATTCCAGAGGGCGCCTGTGCACGAGTATGATCAGACCGGGGGCGGTAATGGACAGCGCAGACGGGAGGAGCTGCAAGACGTAAGTAGGCTAGTGCGAGTGCGAAGGGATCGGGGTGCTAGCGTGAGTGAGTGTGAGTGTGAGCGTATGTGGACGAAAGCAGGCGAGAAAGAGGGTGCAGAGGCAATGCAAAGATAAAGAGTGGGACAGGGAGGGAGGGAGGGAGGGAGATGAGAGTGAAAGGGATGGAGTCCAACGAGAGGTACGCACAGTTCCTGCGTCCAAAACAGCACCCTCATATGCAAAACCTCGCCACGAAATTCCGGTTGGTTCTATGCATCATCATCGATCCATTCGAACTGTCGCCGAACGGCGTTGGGCATGCGAAGGACACGCAGTCAGCAGTGGAGCTCCTTACGAGTATTGCTGGCTATCAAAAGGGGGGGAGGGGTGTTGCATGAGTAAGGGTCTCTGGCGGCGGTGGGACGTACCTGCGCGAATGCAAGGATTGCGTAAACCGTGGACCATGATGGCGTTTGGAAATCTAGGAGGGCAAGTAAGGGGTTACAGAGTCAGATCCATTACGCTCGAAATTGAGTTTGAGGCTGGGTACACCGCTGAAGCGACTTGTGGAGGGAGGGAGTGGGACGTTCGCGAGGGGTCGGAGTTCTAAATTTGTCACGACGTGTCGATTCGTGGTTGTGGAAGGTGATGACCACGGGTCCACCATACCACCATCACCACAAAGCGCTTACACTCGTCAATGCTCCTGTATCCACTCCAGCGTCTAACGTATGTTCATGTTATACCGGGATCAGTGACTCGAAATAGCCAGCATCCTTGCAACGTTTATGGCTGGCCTCTTCCGCGCTTGACCTGGCCCGAGCTCCTTCACCTGCTCGCCATTCTATCACATAGGTATGTCTATACATCCCCACCTCCATGTCAACATCCGAGATAGGTACTTGCGCAACCACTCACTTGTATCGCTCTCCTTCTTTCGATATTGACAACCAGAAAACTACAGAGGACTTTTTATGCTTACCAGCGCCGATCACACTGGTTCTTTCACTATGCGCTCGCGCCCCGCCGCTGTTCTGCTATGGGATGGGATGGCTCTATCGCGTACGGGGCGTTGTTTAAGCTGTTTGGTGCACGGTGTGTATCTCTCGATCTTCGCCCTCTCCCCTCTCACTTTGTCCCTTTATCTGACTTGTTGAGGTTCTAGGACTCACCCTCGTATCGTTGATGCTTTCAGATGGACGACCAGTGACCATGAATCGAAAGGATGATTTGGGATGGAGGCACTACGCGCGAGGGCGTGTTTTGGAAGAAAGAATGGTGTGTACCTCTCGTTTTCGGAGAGGGCGATGACTCAGACCACTACCACCACAAACTTCAGTAGCTCCTCGATGAACCTGCACATTCTCATTCGCGATGTACAGAAATCGGTGGCTCTAATCTCTAAGTCGCTTGCTCGCCCTCTTCTTACTCGGTGTTCATGCTTATGGGTTCTGCCTTTAGCCTGGTCTTCACCCCTTCACCTGCTCACATTAGCGGAAGTACGTTTATGCCTCCCACCCCTATCAACGTTTGGGATGTGTACTCATACATCTGTTTAGGTCGGCCTCCTCCTTTCGATATCGACAACTAGAGATACTATGAACTCTTTCCGCCCTACCAGTGCCGACCACACCGCCCTTTCCTACTGTTCAATATTCGGCAGCAGTCTAGACGATCTTATAGGCACGTAAAGATTGAATTCAGAGGATATGGGCTGGCGCCTACGCCTACGACGTGATGTACGACGTATGGTGTGTATCTCTCGATTGTCTCCTTCGCTGCCTATGATCTACGTGTATTTAACGCTTGTTCGTTCGCAGTTCGAATAGATCGATAACCAAGTGTTGACCGATGGAGATTTAGAGTGGAGGTTATGATGATTATGTGTGCTTACGACGGCGTGGTGCAGGAACGGTTCGTACCTCTCATTTCACTCCTGTCATTCTTCTCCCTCGGTCCTCCAATACTCCATTTTTCTCCCCACCTTACATCCATACTCCCTGTCTTACTCCAATCCCCTCACACAGCCGCTCGCACTCGAACTCATATCGCTTCCTCTCCCTGTTCCTCCCGTCTGCGCGGGTATCACGGCCCATATTCGACATGTACAGGCGCCCTCCTGATTTCGCCTTTCTCCGCCATCCTTGACGTCGTCGCCCAGACCGCGCCGCATTTACTGGATACTCAAGAACCACCCCCAGGGATCAAAAACGAGTATGTCCATCTCGAATAACGTCTCTTTTTCAAGCTATTGCTTAGAAGCCTTATCCACTCACACTTTCAGGCTTCGACTCTTCGACGATGAAGTGTATATTCAAAATTTGTTGTGACTTCAAGCGGCCCACCCCTGTGATGATCGATGACTCCTGTATCTTCGCGTTCTAGCGATGTCCTGTCATACGCTCAACCTACGCTCATCTCGGCTCACCTTCTATCGAAAACTATATCTATCTTTGTGCATCGAATGATAGTGCGCATATCTATATGCATATATCCAGTATCTCTATTGGGTGCCGTGCATGCGTACCGTTCGTTCGTCCAAGTTGTCACTCAGACGAACCCGTTGCGCTCTCCTCCTCTAATCTCATTGTTTCATGATAGTTTTGCGTCTGCTTCAGAAACGTCCTCGCTCTGTTTGGTCTTACTCTTACTCCTACGCAGACGCTGCATTCATTGCTGCTCGGTGTCACTCCTACTGCGAACTTGGTCTAAATCGTCTCGTGATGTTTGCGATAGCGAACATCGCGGCAACGCTTCTCAAAATCACCAAGTATATGTTTACTGTTGACGAGAACAGTTATTTTCGACCAGCATTACGAAACTGCATTGACGGATGCTTTGCGAGCTCTGGGCGAAGTTGACAGATACGCAAGTGAGGGGGTGCTCCAATGATGGATTTCGCAAGCGGAGATCATGGATAATTTCAAGTTGACGAGCAGGATTGGTGCGTGGCGATGAGATATGGTTGATAACAACTGACGCAAAAACAAGCTGTCTAGACGGCTTTTGTACAATATGTCCTACCATTGACGCCCATGGCCAGTCATCGGGGAAAAGACCCCTGTCCAGATGGTTTTCCTTGATGTTGGCGAATTTTGCATTTAAAAATCATCGAATAAAATCTGAAGATTCGATTTCATCGAGTGAGATCGTTTTTAGCACATTGGAAACCGTTTTCCTACCGAGGATGAGAATGACCAAAAACAGGCGAAGAGGAGGTGAACTTACTACGAAAGAAAGGCCAGAAATTTAAACTCAGTTTTAAGCTGAATTTCAAACTGAGGTGCGCCTCGAATCCACGTTCCAACCACGTTGTTCTGTCGATTCCTTCTGCATTCTGCTATCCAACTTTTGCTACGGTATGTATGCGCCTTTCTTAAGTCATGCTATGCATATAGCCTCTAATTATCCGAGTGAAAGACTCTATCAAAGTAACCAGCTCTTGTCATCGCGCACCATCGCCCATGGAAACGAGTCTTGTCGAACATAACGTGATCCCGCTGAAAAGCAATCTTTCGGGCTCTCCGACACTTACCCCATCAGACATCGAAGTCTTATTACCCTTCCAACAACAGAGTTCGGAAGATCTCCAGAATGAACTTTGGCCTGGAGGAGGACGTAACTGGGAGTATAGGGCGGGGGAATGGCGTGGCTTTCGAAAGAGGGGTACGTCGTTCATCACAGTTGCATAACAAAGATCATTGAAAGCGCGTGTTCTTCTTTTTCAAGGGAACTATGTCAAAGCCTACGTACTTCAGATGTTGAGATGCGACACGAAACCCCACAGACCACGAGTGCCATGGAGCCTGGAAGGGATATGGGATTGGTTTCCTCTTGAGCTGATTTGTTCAGTATGTAAATTCTATACCTACTCTTTTCTCATCTCATAATTTGGTAGATATTCAGCCTTCTTCATCCCATCGATCTATATCACGCGATACGCGCAACAAAACATTTACGGCGCTTTTTGTTGGATAAGAGTTTCTCATCCATATGGAAGCAATGCTTTCTGAATTATCCTGACATTCCTTTCTATCCCGATGACGTCTCTCCGCCGAAATGGGTTTCCCTGATGTTCGGACCCGCAACATGCGATGTGCGCTTCATTTCCCCATTCTTGATGTTCTGTTTCTCTGATGATTGATCTTGTCTGGTTGTTCATCAGTGTTGTGGAGTAGATAATTGTCTTGTCAATTATGCTTCACGAAGCAGAACATGCGCAAATTGCCAGGTAGGTATCCTCTTCAGCTCCTTGATTCATTCGCCCACCGTATGAATAGGATCATGATTATTATCTTAAAGATGACGACAGGCTACTTACTTTTATTCAAAAGGTCATCGGAGACTTTCCCAAAGAGAAGGATGATATTTGGCCCCTGCTTACTCAAATATATAAACCCAGTGTGTTTTGTTTATTTTATTTTGACACATTCGCTATGATAACTTGAAATCAAGCTTCGGTTGAATGGTCCTCTGGATTTTACGCTTTTCCATATCGTGATCTTGTTTATATTGGTTATTACATTGGACAAATCAAACAAGTGGCTAGAGAGATGAGGAAATACCTTTTGGACATTAAGAAGGGAGTTCCAGAAGCTAGAGAAAATTACGAGGCATATCTCAATGCAACCAAAGCGCTGGCTATCAATCACCAACGGGTAGGCAAGTTTTCCCTCGAATGAGTATCTTTCTGACGATTTCCTGCCTTCAAAAAGCATGCAGAGGTCTGCCGACTTTGGGTAAATGATATTCTTGTGACCTGTGTTTTCACTCTCCTGGATTCGCTTACTGATTTCCATAAAATGTGAGATAAATTCTTTCTACTACTTTTGATACCTATTTACGCTCAAGGCGGTCCCACTGTAGGGCTAAAATGGCACTTGAGCGTCTCGGTTATGATTCAAGGGATGTTGCAAAAGCACTCTCCTTGTTTAATCCGATCGCGCAGAAGGCCAACCAGTCTATATTTGCTATGTCCGATCCTATTCTGACCACGTCCAGTAAGTGTAACTACGATCTCTTATAACCATAGACCGAAATCATCCTAACTTTTTTCTATCAAGAGCTCCCAAAATACATGCCAGCATTAGAAGGAGTTGTGTGTGAGGCCCGAAGGAGACGCCTTACCCCCTCGAGGAAAAAACAAGTTGACGTCTGTTACACCGAAATCACCAAAAAGTTATTGACTCATCCAGCGATACGACACATTCTTTTCCCATGCCCGGATATCATTTACAAGTCTCACGTTTTTAACGACTACGTCAATGACCCGCAGGAAGAAGTTGGCCCATTGGATTATGAAATTGCCGAGGCAGAGATTCGACGCATCCTAGAGACATATCTCTCCACAAAGCGATGCCGGTTGATCAAGATTTTGCAGGAGAAAGGTTTTCTTGCTTGCGATACAAATGAAGACTCGGACATTAAACGTGCTTCGGAATTGGCGGCTGCAGTATTTGAGTGCTGCGGCAAGGTTTGTGTTGGCTTCGACGAAGCGGAAATGCACTTGTGTCAAACAAGTCACGGTGCTTATCTATCTAGGAAGATCGCCATCGATGACGCGTCCACGCTCTGCTTTAGCGAATCAGCATATCAGGCGTTGAAAGCGATTGTCAGGATGCTCGGTCTCGGTTTGGAATCCCTTCGATCTCTGACGGTTACCGATCTCGATGCATTTAACAGACGGTTCATCTGCACGAAATGTAAACTTTTTATGAATGATGGTGTGCATGGTCTTCTTGCACTTACTTGGAGGGAATGTGTACGTTATTTTCCGTGAATGTCTTCGTTCACATCTTACCTTATACTTTCAGCTCGATCACGTAATGGAGGCATCAGACATATCCGGACGGTTTCAAAAACATATTCCTGTTTTTGATATTCTTTCCGAGGCATCGACGTCACATCTATTGGCCCATGGAGAGTCGTCTCCGAAGCCTTCAGATCCTGTTTGGGCCTGTTGCTATTGTCCGCGTAATATGACACTAACAAAAGCAGATGCTATCAATCATGCCTTCGAAGTGTAAGTACCTTTCTGTCGTCCTACAGTACGACGATTTATTCTATTCTATATCAGTCATGGTATCACCAATCCGGTCGAAAGAAGGGATTTTGCTTTCGTTCGTGATGAATTCTCTCCCAAGCACCTTCTCAATTTCGTCGGATTGGATGAAAACGCGTATCATCGATGCTTACGATGTCCGCCGATGACCCAAAAATTATGGGAAAACAAGGATCGCGACTTGTATCATCATCTGTGGGATAAGTATGTACTCAACCTTCGTCGATATCGAACTCGAATAAATGATTAAACATTTTTCTAGACATAATATCAAATCAACTGATCTCGTAGAAGGTGTTGATTGGGAAAAGGTGAAAGCAGTAGAGGATGATAGCTGGATACTCGAGGCCCTGAAAGTTGAATAAAGGTTCAAAGTAACCGTACCCTCACTGTGCTTATGATTTTTCTGTTGTATTTGCTTCAAATCAATTCTGCATCTAGTCGTGACCAAACTAGATGGCGAAGGGACATCACCCAGATGAAAAGAGAGTTTGACAAAAGAGATCAGAAAGCAACATCACCAAAAAGCTCAACATCACGCTCGAGGTGAGACCAGAGAAAGAGAGAATAAAGTGATGCAGGGAGATAGCCTGAGCTTAGCAGATGCGAACAGGTTCACCGAGTGATGAGACAGAGAAAGAGTGACGAGACAGAGAAAGACAGCGAATAGAATTGGCTTTCTCGAAAGGGAAAGAGAGACCCACGGAGCCAAGTCGCGGGAAGAACAATCGTAAGATATAGAGGGCATCATATATATTATGTACACTGCAGCGTTGAACTCTGTGAATGCAAGACAATATGCGAGGTCCACGTATTCGAAATACCTTCCTAATTCTCAAGAATACAAGAGAGACGCCCATGCACGTCAACGAGTCAACGAGAGCCTTGAGAGCGCGGATGGACAAGCACCAAGCACTGACCCCCATCTCACGGTTTGACATACATAAGGGCGAGACGGCGACAGAGAGACGAACTGAAAGGTGCAAGTAAAGGATTGGAATGGTATGAAATGCAGAGAAACACCCTCGTACATGTAATCCCACCCTCCTCCCATCGTTTGCGGCTGAAGAGGCAATGGCGAATTTAAGTACGTTGCAGCACGAATTACGAGTCATAATCGCGACCTGATAAGCATCAACGATGAACGCAGGGCGATTACGCCCTTCTGTAGTTACCAAATAGATGAAGCCAAGTGGCTCGGGTTTGTGGAACGCGACTGCTGGGGTGTACGAGGAGGGAGGGAATTGTGAATAGAAGGGATGGAAAAAGGTACGCACCTTTCCTACATCGAACGTATGCGTAACCTCCACCCCATGTATGCGGGTTGGGTTTTCGACGTTGACGATCTGCAAGAGTAAGCCGAACGACTACCGAAAGGACTTGAAAGGGAAAAGGTTGGACGTTCGCGATGGGGAGCAGACCAAGAGTTGGAGTTCTAAATCATCAAGCGTGTTCTTGAACTGAGCTCACGGTGACCATGACCACCACCACCAGCTGCTGCGGCTCGTCGATAAACCCACCCAACGTATGTTTATATTTACGATGTCGGATAGGTCCTCGTTTCTTTATCTGCTCACATTTTGAATCGCGCAGGTACGCCTATGCCTCTCACCCCCGTGTCGACACCCAAGATCCGTCTACGTCAACATTCGAAATCCGTCTGTAACCATACGCTCCTGCACCCGTGTCTTCCTCATATTGATATACAGAAAGACTACTATCTACGCCCACCAGCGCCGATTTTGCCCCTTTTTTCGCTATGCGAAGGAAAGATTACTGTTGCGAATTCACGGGCTTGCGCTCACGCCTACGAAGATATACGGTGTGTATCTCTCGACCTTCTCCTAGTCGATGCCCGCTGCTGTCTATTCCTTTGTCTGACGCATTGAAGCTCTAGGGCTCAGCGCTCAGCGCTCATCCTCGTATAGTCGGCTCCATTCCGCCATGTCTCTAGAAGGGACGATTGGTGACCATGCATCGACCAAGGGAGATTTGGAGTAGAGATTATGCGTGGGAGTGAGTTCTGGACGAAGGAATGGTGCGTACTTATCGCTCACTCTTGCTATTCTCTTTCCCTCCTCCCCACCCTCCTTTTGTTTTCTACGTCATCCATGCTCCTGGGTACCCCGCGGGTTCCAAAAGTGCGACCCGTACCCGTCCGCACGGGTGTGGTTTTTCGCGGGAACGAGCGATCAACGGCTTCGCGCGGTTAACTTTCTCGTCCAAACCACCACCACCTGCGACGCCACTCCCCTCTTGACAAAGATGTGCGCCAGCCTTCAACCGTAATCGATGTTGGAAGGGCAATAGGAAAGATGGGAAGGTCCAGCAGGTGTGTTTACTGCACCCCCCAGTTACGCTCCGCCGCTGAATTGTCTTACCCTTCCCACAGTTCGTTCTGGCGGTCGCCTTTTGACAGTCGCGCCGCAACTGCCACCTCCGTGTCCGCTCCACCTAAAACTACCCACCCCGCTGTTTCTGAAGTGCGCACGAGGCCTATGCGTATTGCCATGTCATCACAACGACGGCGTAGCGCGTACAAGGCAGGATAATCCCTGCCTTAGCTGCCACCGCCCAGCGTGCGCAGCACCACTATTGACCAGCCATTGATAACGGCGTCGCGCAACGACGACGATGACACGAACGACGCACAATAACGACGATGTACGACGACGAGTGACGACAGCGATATTATCGGACGCTGTCAAACGATTGCACTATCTCGACTCCTGAGGATCATGGGCAACATCGCCGCATTTAGCGGTGCATGATGGCCGCCCAATAACGAGCATCACTTCCCTTTGACAACGCCGACTCTCGTACCCTCCCAAAAATACCGTCCAGGCATCCAAAAATCACTACATTTGTGGTTATTTTTGGTGTGGAGACGCAAGGCTCTGGGTGGTGGCGACCCCTGCCTATAGATACGGGTTTGGCGAGGGTCTGGCATGCTTGACTCGTACCCTAACCTACCGGACCCTTGGACAAAATAAGCGCGGGTTGCCATACCCTTGCGGATTACTAACCTGGTCCATTAAACATGGACTGGCGCCCTCTAGGCTCCGCGCCATCGACTGTCTATCATCCCGGATCACCTGCATCTATCGAGTCCTCACGTATCAAGACTATGTCCATCTCGAAAACTGTCCCTCCTTCAAATTTCATGGCGTGGACGGCGGACGCTGTATTTCACTCACACTTTCAGGTGGGTGACTCCAGTGTCAATCGCGTTCTAGCGATGTTCTTTATACTTATTTCTTATTCGGTTCCGCGTCATAGCATTCTATCGTAATGAGCTTCGCCTGCTCTCCTCTATCTCCGTCGTGACTCAAACATATCTCTGTTCGGTGAATGATGCTGCGCATCTCTCTTGCCAAAGCACTCGCTCTCTGCCCAGAAAGGACTAGTGGCAGGCCTGCTGCGCCAACTACATGCTCATTCTCCATTCTCTCCCGGAATCAGCGTACCGTGCGCGCTCCGTTCTTTACTTCTGCGATCCCCTCCTCATCCTCCGCCTCCTCCTCTGATCTTGTCGCCTCTGGATATATTTCGTTTCGAGTCTGATTCAGATATAGGCCGCTCTACTTGGGATTATTCTTACTCCTTGAGACGCTACATACATCTTCCCCTCTCGAAATGAAAAGGTGGGAAACCACAAAAGTCCGTTGCGAGTCCGTTGGACTCACTTACAATTCTCAGAAGTCTGAGTGCACTTTCTAAACCCCTCATCCAGCTATTTTTTTTTTCGTGAAGGAAGCAACGATCCACGACGACGGAACTTGGAAACGTAGGTGAATTTTCGTCCCGCATATACTGACTAGTCAGAGCATATGTATGTCGGAGCCCGAGTCCACCAGATCGATCCATTTGTATCCTATGCAAATGCACGGAGTACGAGTAAAATTATCACCTCCTTTGTTCAATTCAATCAACCGCAATCACATTCCCATGCATATATGTGGAACATATCGCAACGGTGAGAAAAATGGTGTGCTGTTGCGTGTATCGGCAGGATGAAGCGTCAAATTTCAAACTTTATATCATCGGTAATCGCCTCGTAGGCGCAAATGCCAGCCTATGTCATTTTAGGATACGTCGATCGGGTAGTCAGAATACAGGAAGAAAACTCGCGGCGCAAACGCTTTGTCCACCGTAGCACGGTGACTCCTTCCGCATACGGATAATCCAATTATTGGACTACTTGCTGAAATTATACGCTTTATCAATATACGTTTGAATGTTCTTCTTTACATCATCCAGATCGGTCAAGCACGTGTAGGAAGCAAAATGGAAGACGATTGGAAGACGATTGGAAGATATACCAGAAAACTCAGTTTTAAGCTGAGTTTCAAAATTAGGCGCCCATCGAATCCACGTTCCAACCACGTCGTTCTGTCGAGTTCCTCTGTCCTTTGCTCTTCAACCTTTGCCACAGTACGTATGTGCCGTTATATTGTCATGTACAGTCCTATGATCTCTAATTATTACCGAAAGACTCTATCAAAGTTACCAAAGACGTATCCACGGCACCCCTTGTCGTCGCGCAGCATTGATCATGCAAACAAGTCTCGTCCACCATAGTGTGGCTCCGCTGAAAAACGATATTGAGGGCTCTCTTTTACTAGACCCATCAGAAATTATGGGCTTACTTCCATTCCATCAACAGAGTTCGGACGATTTGCAGGATGAGCTTTGGCCCGGAGGACGTAACTGGGAGTATAGAAAGGGCGAATGGCCGGGCTTTCGAAAGAGGGGTTTGTTGCTCATTATATTTGCTTAATTGAGATCACTGAAGGCGCGTTGTTCTTTCAGGGAACTATGTCAAAGCCAATGTACTTTGGTCGTTGAGAGGCGAGACAGAATCCGACGGACTACGAGTGCCACAGAATCTGGAAGGGCTTTGGGAGCGATTTCCTCCTGAGATAATTAGTGCAGTAGGTCAACTCTAAACC
Organism: Pholiota conissans; assembly: GCA_015484465.1. NCBI lineage: Eukaryota > Fungi > Basidiomycota > Agaricomycetes > Agaricales > Strophariaceae > Pholiota > Pholiota conissans. The sequence continues at coordinate 15,027 of MU155558.1, forward strand.
AACTTTTTCTCATCTCACGATTCCGTAGATCTACAGCCTCCTTCATCCCATCGATCTATATCACACAATAAGAGCAACAAAAGGTTTACGGCGCTTCTTATTGGACAAGAGTTTCTCGTTCATATGGAGGGAATGTTTTCTGAACTATCCCGATATTCCTTTCTATCCCGATGACATCTCTCCGCCGAAATGGGTCTCACTGATGTTCGGACCTGCAACCTGCGATGTGCGCTTCAATTTTATCTTCTTGATTTTCTGTTCCTCTATTGATTGGTCATGTCCGGTTGTTCACCAGAATTGCGGAGTGGATAACTGTCTTGTCAATTATTCTTCACGAAGCAGAAAATGTGCGACTTGCATGGTAAGGGCTCTCGTCAGCTTCTTAATTCTATTTACACATCATGCGTGTAGGATATTTATCCTGGGGGTGACGATATGCTACTTACTGCAATTCAAACAATTATTGGAGATTTTCCCAAGGAGAAGAATGATATTTGGCCCCTGCTCACTCGAGTATATAAACCTGGTACGGTTCATTTATTTTCCTTGCACCCTTTCACTATTTATATGATAAATGAAGATTCTATCAGCTATGCGAATCTATGTCTGGCGTGGTACGCTTATCAACCCAGTCATCTTGTTTACATTGGTTACTCCATTGGACAAGTCAAACAAGTGGCTGAAGAGATGCGAAAGTACCTTTTGGATATCAGTCTGGGAACTCCAGGAGCTAGAGATAGTTATAAGGCCTATGTGAATGCAACCAAAGCCCTGGCTAAGAATCGCCAACAGGTAGGAAATTTCGCTCCATTATTGGCGTCTGCCTTGACTCGGACAATTTTTTTTTTTTAAAGCACGCAGAAGCCTGCCAACATTGGGCACATGATATTCTTGAGTTATGCATTTCCATTTTGGTGGATACACTTCCTGATTTTCTTGAAATGTGAGATCTACATTTTTTCTGTAACCTTTACCTACTTACGCTCGTGATGGTTGCGTCGTAGGGCCAGAAAAGTACTTCTGCGTCGCGGTCATGACCCAAGGGATGTCGCCGCAGCAGTTTCCTTGTTTCGTCCGATCGCACACAATGCCGACGAGTCTATATTTGCTACGTCTGATCCTTTTCTTACCAAGTCCAGTAAGTTACTACGATCTCTGATCTCAACATTGTCTGAAATATTATCGATTTCTTTTCTTTAAGAACTTCCAAAATACATGCAAATATTGGAAGAAGCCGTGTATGAGGCTCGACAGAGACGCCTTAGGAAAGAACAAGTTGCCGTTTGTTACAACAACATCACCAAAAAGTTACTGACTGCTCCAGAAATACGACACATTCCTTTCCGATGCCCGGACAGTTTTTACCAGTCTGGGTTCTTTGACGACTACATCAATGACCCGCGAAAAGATATTGACCCTTTGGATTATGAAATTGCTGAACCCGAGATTCAGCGCTTCATTCAGACATATATGACCACAAAGCGACGCCAGTTCATCATGCTTTTGGAGGGGGATCTTCTTGATTGGGAGTTGGAATTGGCCATTGCAGTATTTGAATGCTGTGGCAAGCTTTGTGTTGGATTCGACGAGGCAGGAATGCATTTATGCCAAAACCGTGGCGGATATGGATTGTCTATGCTGGACGCCACTGATTACTCATTAGTTTTTCGCTTCAGCGAAACAGGGTACCAAGCGTTAAAAATGATAGTTGGGATACTTAGTCTCGGTTCTGAATCCCTTCGAACTCTAAAGGCTGCAGATCTCGACGCCATGAACAGGAGGTTTGTCTGCAAGACTTGCAAACTTTTTCATAAAGACGGTCTACTTGGCCTCCTTACCCTTACTTGGAGGGAATGTGTGAGTTTTTCCCTTCTGAATCTACTGATTTACAATCTTAAATTCCATATCAATTTCAGCTTCATCACGCAATAGAGGCGCCGAAAAAACAGTTTGGCCAACATGTTCCTGTTTTTGATGTTCTTTCCGAGGCGTTGACGTCACATCTGTTGGCCCGTGGAAACACCTCTCCAAAGCATTCAGATCGTGTCTGGACCTGTTGCTATTGTGGACGCCGGCCCCTAACGGAGGCAGATGCTATTAAGCATGCCTTCGAAGTGTAAGTACCCTTCTGTCATCCTACAGTACGATGATTTATTCTATTCTATATCAGCCATGATACCACCGATCCGGTTCAAAAAAAGGATTTTGTTTTCGTTCGTGATGCACTAACCCCCAAACGCCTTCTCAATTTTGTCGGATTGGATGAAAATGCGAATTACCGATGCTTAAGATGTCTACCAAGGACGCATAAGTTATGGGAAAACAAGGATCGCGACTTGTATCGTCATCTATGGGATAAGTACGTACTCAACCTTTGTTAACGTCGAACTCGAATGAGTGATTAAGCATCCTTCTAGACACAACATCAAATCAACTGATCTCATAGAAGGCGTCGATTGGGAAAGGGTGAAAGCAGTAGAGGATGACGGCTGGATACTCGAGGCTTTGAAAGCTAAAAATAAATGTTCGAAGTAACTGTAACCTTGCGCGCTTATGATTTTTATATCGTCGTTGTTCCTATGGTAAATATCACTAAGCTTTGAAAGTTGAAAATGTCCAGAGTAATCGTACCTTCACTGGCTTATAATTTTTCTATTTTCTTTGCTCCATATCAACTCTACGTCTAGTCGAGGCCAAACTCTACAGCGGTTGAACATCACACAGAAGAAAAGAGTGATTGACGGAGGAGATTGGGAGGCGGTGGTGAGCGAAAGAGAGAATAAAGTGACGCAGGGAGATAGCACGAGCTCAGCAGTGACGAGAGGGAAAAAAGAGCGAATAGAATTGGTTTTTCTCGAAAGAGAAAGAGAGTCCGTATGACGCAGTTATTCAAAAGAAATCACGAGTGAAAGATTGATTTTGGCGAGGGAGGACAAGGAAAGGGAGTAGCGAGATCAGAAAGACAGTCGCGAAAGGCGTTGAAGGAAAGAGGGAGGGAGATATAGAAAGAGTGATTGATGTGAGAGACACGTACCGTTCATATATTTGAAAGACCCTGGTACGCGCAACCTCTATTCTCCATCTCCTATCGTCTATTGATGGCCATCGATCTCCATGAGCCGTAGCCGAAAGGCGTTGAATAGTCCATGAGTGAAAAGTTGATTAGAAAGGCTCTAGCGAGTAAATGAGCTATCGAATTTGCCAGCATCACGTCATCGAGGGTTTAGCGCTACAATGCATGAAGTTGAAGAGTAATGCATGTGTTAATTATCGTAACCACTATTTCTCGGATCATAACTGCCCATTCGACTGATACGCCAGTCCCTGCAGCATATCCAACCTATTAAAGGTCAGTGATAATCAGAGAATAGCATGAACGCAACGAGAACTCACGCGTACACATGTCTATGCTCCGCTCACTCGTAGTGAAACCCGCATGCACGTCAACGAGCCAAGTCAACGAGAATCTCGAGAGCGCGCGCCGACAGGCACCAATCACCGACCCCCATCTAGCAGTTTGACGTATATTGGTGCGAGACGGCGATAGGGAGTCGAAACTGAAAGATGCAAGTAAAGGATTGGAATGGTGTGGAACGCACGGAGATACACCGGAACTGAGGAACATACTTGCGAACAAACTGCACCCCCTTCGTTCCGTTTGACCAAACGCAATCACATCCCGCGAAGTCACAATCACACGTAGAGAACATCGCTAGAGCGAGAAGAGTGATGAGCAGCGAGTAGGGTGAGAAGGCGTAGATCGAAAGACGAACCCACCTCCTGTCTCGTATACAGAAGTTCCAACCCATGACTCATCCTATTTCCAAAACTACCACAGCACCCGCATCTCCATCAAACGTCTCGAGCGCATGCCAAAAAAGCGCTGAAAGCTGCACCGGTGTCCACGAGCTCGTCGAGAGTGTAGAATTAGCAGATGCAACATCATCAAGGAATGACCCCAGATCACATCTCAAAACGGCTCAGATTGCAAATTATACAACCCTCATCCAGCTCTCTTTCCTTGAAGGAGCTCATCACAGGCGGCGGTTACCCATCCGCAACGCGACGAAAGGTGTCATCGGGGATGGTAAACGCGGCGCACCTGGAACGAGCTAGCTGTCGGGTGTGTGATTTGTTTCGTCATAGCCATAGACAAATGAGACGGTCGAAAGGACTAGAAAGCGTGCGAGGAATATATCGCTGAGGAGAGCCCCGTCGATGAATCAATCGAAGTAAGCCGTTGACGCGTCATGAGAGGGAGAGCACACCGGGAGTGACAGAAGGAATAAATCTAAGACCAGTTTAAGTTTCAAGAACGAAATTTGAAAGGCTGCCTCATAAGTATGGATGAATGAAGAAAGAAACGATGGTTTGACGAGAAGAGGAGAGATAAAAACATTGCCACGTCGAAAAGTCAATTGTCGGAAATATCCGGCGCTCGTTCCGGGTCTGCGGCACAGACTACAAAACTGGACTTTAACCTGGTCAGACACCACACGGTTCTCGGCCACTGTAGTTTTTTTTTGATCAAAAAGGATCGAGTCCAATATCATTCTTAAAATTGAGAATATGCTGTACTATATGAGTTGGTGCATAGTACGATGGAGTTATCTACTACGAAGATATTTTCCACCTCGTCGCCAGTTTACCACAGGTTCGATCTTAATTAGGACGAGAGGCAGTATGAGGTTTGCGTACGTTGTATACGAATCAAAAACCCGGTGACCTGTAGTGAGCCCCAACGTAGACCCACTTCGAGGAATCCAAGCACTTGCCATAGCGAATGGGAGTGCGTATACTGACCCTGTTATGACTGCATAAACCTCTGCCACCCATACACAGGCCGCGGGTGTTGCAGCTCAGGCATTTCTACAATCTTCGAGCTCCCAGCGCTGGATACCGAGGATGTGGAAGATACTGTAGAAGGTCCCGAGGAAATGGCTTCGTCCTGATCACATACCGACGCCATGAGTGCGTCGTCGAGGTCAAGTCGGCGGTCCACGACGTCCGGCCAATAACCACCGGTGGTACGCGCAATGGTTGCCAGATGTGAAAGGAGTTCACGGAGATCGTATTCCTCCTGATGTAAAGAAGAACGATGCTCAGAAACAACGTCGCGAAATAGTAAAGATAGATAAAAACTTACCCTGGTCACCGTCCCCAACGTTCGTGCACATCGCCCGCGCACTGTGTCCATGCACCGGAAGAGGTACTTGGCAGACGCCTCCGGCCGTTGCTGCGAACATCCGTGTCTGAACAGCGCGTATAGATACCTGAGGTGCGACCGCGCGCTGACTCGGTGCATGAGATAGGTGAGGCACCACTCGTAGGTGCCGAAGCTAATAAACCCTGCATGGCGCAGGTCACCCATAAACGCGCATAACGCGACGGCATTCGCCGCAGCCAAGGCATTCGACTTGGGTGAGTCTCCAATTTGTGTAAATCCCACGAATTCCTGGTTTAGTAGTGCTGAACATTCGGTTGTTAAAGAGAAGGAACGGGTGAAGGACTCACTACCCAAAACTCGAAATACACATCAATAGCCGCATCCACGAGCTTCTTCCTGAACTCCTGCGCAAGTGGCCTATCCACCATATCAAGGTATATCTGAACATGTCGTGTCAGCAGCGCTACGCTGCGCGAGCAGTCGACCCGAGAGACACCCGTTACATGGATACTCTCAATAATAGCGTCCATACATGCTCGGTTTTCGATGATTGACTTCGCGTAGAAGGATGCAGTGGCGGCGATGTCGGCGGAGGGGCATATGACAAGGTTGAACATGTTTGCTGAACGAATAAGTGGGGGTAAGGGATCTGAGTTGAGAACAGCAGTTGAAGATAGCGAATAAAAAAGGTGGCCGAGAGGTAGATTCAGAAGTGCCGACCGAGAGGAAGATAGAGAGATAGCAGACTTGTCCACCTTATATACATGTGGCTGCGTGGAAGTGGCTTCGATAGGGCCACAGGGTCTACATTCCCGAACTTCGACGACACAAAGAGAATCTGTGGCTTTTGGCCTACGCAACGCAAAATTTGGGAGCGGATGACATGATTTCATTGTTCTAATACAGTGGTTCAAGCGCTCATAGATTATAATTTTGCAAACATTGACTAAACGCTATTCGTTCATCATTAGATGCATTTCAACGCTTAAGTACCATACGTACAAGTGCATTCAACACCGTCTCTCCGGTCCCAGCTCCAAGTATGGGCACGTTCACGCGGGCAATGCGTTCGAAATATTCAAGATCGATATCAGGCGGGACGCCAACAATCGGCCCGGCTTGGGCGATGAATTCAGAATCTTCGTCGAGCGCAACAGGAGGGGCTGGTGCATCTGTTATATGAGTGCTGGTGCGGGATTTACGTTCGCAAAGATGGAATAATATGGAACGGCGAGTGGTGGGACTGCTGGAGGGGGTTCAACTGGGCTGAACATGCGGGGGAGAGAGCAGATTGAGGATGGGGAACAGAGGGTGGAGGTACGACCAGCTGAGGATCTGGTGTACAGACAGGCGGGGTCGGCACGCGAACAGGTGCGAAGAGCAACGGCACCGTTGCTTCTACGAACGCAGCTGCAGACGGCTCACGTTGAACACGTTCGAATGTCCAGTATAGCCAGCTCATCGACCTCGGCGAGTAAGTGTGGTGTATGGATTTGTTGGGAGGACGTGGATAGGGTGCGTATATGCGCCAATGTTGGACCGTAGCTTGGGTTGGAAAACCGGAGGGATTGAAGGTGGGTGGAATTTACGGTTGTGAGCGCAAATGCCGCGTCTTTGCGACATAGACACAGTGGTCGTCTCAACGAGCTCGACCTCGCCACTATCATTGTAGATCTCCTGTGTTCGGCTCGTCGTCTCCGTTCTTCGTCTCTGTCCCTACCCAATTCTCGACTCTCTTTCTCTTCCCACTCGTCTCACTACTTTCCCCTGACCCTCCGGCGTCAGAGAGGTCTCGCCCTCCATCTTCGTCCCATCTCGACAACTTCGACGACTTCTAGCACTCCACTCTCCGACGCGACAGCGTTCACCTGCGCCTCAGTCAGCTTCATTTGCACCTGTGTCATCTGCGGCTACAAACTCACAGACCACACAACCTCCTTATCCTGGTCCTCCGAGTCAGTGATATCAACCCGCGCACGTCGCTCATGGCGGACCCTGCAAGGGCGTACGACATTGTGACTTCATATTCTCCGCCGGCGCTGGCACAGGAGACGAATCGACCTCTATGATGCTCAGCAGTTGCACGGATAGTCGTCCATATGCAGCGCGCAACGAAGGCTCGCATCCATTCTCGTCTTCGTCTTCGTCTTGTGTTGTATAGTAAAGTTAACTACTAGGCCCACATGTCAGAGTTTTTCGTTGTCGTAAGTTGAACCTAGGAACCTACCCACCAACTCGGAAAGAATAAAGAAGCTGGACAAGACGAAAATTAGAATTAGTAAGAGCAACAACAACAAGCTTTTGAGAATAGGATCAAAATGCGACGAGACAAGACGGAGATGGACGAGACGACATAAAATGCTAGGCTCGGAGCAAGCCCACGTGCTCCGGCCGCTTGCGGCGCCTTCGCAGAAGGGGCTTGCTCCAAAGTAACAACTTCGGCATGCCTTTCTAAATCGTTGCGCCCAAGTCTCAGCCAACGCGTGCCACCTTAACTATAGTTTAGATATACTATGTATATACTATTTAAGCTACTACGGAGCTTTTAAGTGAATTAGAGCACTCCAAAGTGGATAAATTCTGGTTAAAAGAAGCATCACATGCAGTTTTGAACCGTGTCTCTTTTCTTTACCAAATGTCTGTTTTTCTTTCTGAAACTTTCCAGTAAGAGTCTCTGTATACAACCAA
>MU155559.1:0-22829 GCA_015484465.1 Pholiota conissans
TCTCTCCTACAGAGGCGTTTATAGACTGTCTACAGACCAATCGGCAGGACCAATCTTCAAACTCAGTTTTAAAGATTGCCACCCCCGAAGTGTCATGCACGATCCACCCACATCACGTGAATTCAATTCGCGTGACAGATGTGTGACACGCGAGCGCTTATTGCGCGCTGCTTAAACGCGCAAGGGCTGGGCACACCCAAATTATGAGGTACCCATTTTTTCTATGGCTGTGACATTATAAATATGCATCCTTTATTTTTATATGTAATATTTGATGCATAAGCACCTGTCCTCTTCACCCAAACATCACCTTGTCTCAAGAGGCCTGCACTTGACTTGCACCAGCAACCTTCAAAATATCTTGCCTATAACACGCAAACAGATCCAGTCCTTTTAAAATACTTCACATCTAATACAGTTAAGAATGGGTTAATAGCTCAAATAGAGCTCCCCAAGCACCAGACTGACTAGATGCCTAGTCACTGCTTGGTTATTCTCACCCTTTGTGCACTCTGAGCACTTTAACCTCTTCATTAATTTGCATCAAACTAATGTAAAAGTGCATAATAAAGATTAAAATGGTTCTTCGAACTCTCTTCTGGTCAAACAATAAGCATTTGAGATGCAGCAAGGCAGAAATGACAGTGGAAATGATGTATTTTGTTAATGGCCTCCGCAATTGAGCCTATTTCAAAAATTCCTTCCCACCAGTCTCTTTAAATTTACATTTACAAGAACTCTATGCGGCCAGATAAGGTTGATTTTGTGTTGTGCGAATGCCATTAACCATTTGGTGGTTTTGGGGTGAATGTCACGCATATTCACGTGACGTAGGAGGATCGTGCATGAGCCCTACCTTGGCCCTACCTTATATATCTCTATAAAACTTGTTGGAGCGGGCCGCGGCTATGCCCGGTAATACGAGGCCTACTGTTTTCTTTTTCTAAAAATCTATCTTGCAAATACAAAAGCAACTTTGTGGAAATACTTCGTAGTTGGATCATCAGCATGGAAAGTTTTGTTCACACAATTTCATTGTCTAGGAGTTGCTCAAAGTCTCGCGTGAGGCGCCGTCAAAGATATCTACTAGGCAAGAACAGCAGAGAATGTGCAAGAAGCGCAAAGATGTCAGTATCAAAAAGTGTAAATTCGCAATGTTGGGGTTGTGCTAGCCATGGATGAGGAATGATTAATGACTATGTGCACAACAATATATTGGAAAAAAAAATCATAACAGATTATACTTGTAGCTACTATCTTACTACACATCTAAATCTACGTAAACAGAAAGCGAGCACATTATCCACACACTTATATTGGTACATTCTCACATTCTGTGCACTCATCATGTCTCCATCGCATACAGCTTATTCCTGGGCATTGACCTAACTGCTATTGAGAGGTGAACTTTGAATATTGAACTTTGAACATTGAGCGATGAGCATTGACGACGCTGTAGGCAAACCCACAGAAGCAGGTTGGAGATACTTCAACTAGGTAGCATTGAGATTTAGGTACGAGGGTACATGTAAGTCAATGCATGAAGAGAGAAAAGGAGAAAGGAGAAGACACATGTAAGCAGTTGTATTCGCACTAAGATTGAAGAACTGCAAGAATGAGAAGCGGATGATAAAGGCTGCCTTGCTCAGCATGTGGAAGCAGCCCACAAGGATACCCACTTTATCATTGAAAGAAACCAAACATCAAGCACATATCATACACAAAACGAAGGAATAAGTAAGTACACATGGAAGAGCCCTGCCAACATGAATCCCTGGAGCGGAATCCACTTGCGTCCGAGGATCTCAACTGTTAGGGTGGAGGCATAGTATCCTGGCATGAAACCAAGAGCAGCGACAATAATTTCGCCCATCGATATTTTGAAGAGATGGTTCCACGGCGAGTCGGAGGAGCCATTGTAGCCAAGTTATTGGAGGATGAAATTCTAGTTCAGTCGATGCCGCAGAAACTGGATGACATGTCAGTACTTCAGTATTCACGAAATGCAAAAAAAAGAACCAGGAAGAGACGACTCACGCAATATCGAGCAAGAACCAAAACGCACCGCATGCTGCGCAGCCTTGAGCTTTGCGATCTCGTCCTTGCTCATGCTCACATCAGATTCGTGGTCGGCCGTCTTGCGCTGCTGGTCCTTGATGTATTTGATCAATTCGGGGAGGGTGAGGCATTGGTAGAGCATGGCGAAGGCGGGAACGAGCGACACGCCAACAATGATGTACCAGACTGTATAAAAGTGGGTTAGGACAGCCGAAGAAACCCAGAAAAAAAACGCACCACCATCCACCTTCGGTGTATGCCTCACCTCCCATCTACCCTTGTAACACAGCAGCATGATAATCGTCACCAAGCTCCCTGCATAACTGCTCCATTCCTGATTCGAGAAGATGTAAGTGAGCATCATAGCGCGCTTACGAATATTGATACGGTCGAAGGTCATCGATGCCGCCATGGGGGGTCCCCACCAACACCGATGCCAAGCAGGACGTTAAAGACGCCGATGTAGATGAGACATGAGTCGGACGACAGCGAGCCAGTACGGGGTGATCCAGAATTGGAGCATGGTGGCGACGGGCTATGGTGGGGGGTCAAAAGGAGACAATGCTCCAGACAAAATTCTGCTCATGTTGATGATAAATAGATTGTAGGCTGTAGAGTGTCAGTAAGAAGACAAACATAGGAAAGATATATAACATAGGAAAGATATATAGTGCACACCATCAAAGAAAAAGCCAATATGTACCACTGACACCAGCAACTTCACCTCCACCATCATCAGGATGAATGCAGGCTGTCCATCGCTACGCTCGAAATCCTCCGGATCCGACACGCACGTCTGTCATCGAGGCAGTAAATCCGCCATGATTCTAATTTTTTGAAGTTGTAGTGTAAGCAGGATGTAGAGAACGAACTCGTACTAGAGTCTAGTACTGGTACTGACGAGAAGTCGGCGGGTCACAGGTGCATCAAACTTGTTACGGTAATAAATTCGCTCGGTCATGAGCGTAACGTGGGGGAAAAAAAAAGCAGGAGAGAGGAAAGGGAGACGAAACGAATTAGGCAAAAAGTTCGCTCAATCATGCGCGTAACGTGGGAAAGTAAGAAAACCCGGGGAAAAAGAACGAGCCTATTCTAGGCCTCGTAACAACATAAAAGAAGCCCATAAAAGTAACTAGAATTTGCTCAAGTATATCTCACTCAGAACATATGAAAATCAGCTCTTTCCAGCTTCCGTGGCAGAGGTTAATTGACCCGATATGCACCTGATACACAAAAGTCAGCATTAAAATGCGGTGATTAAGTTGCTTCTGTCTATCAACTGGGAATTATCTGCAGCTAAGTCATCCTATATTGTATTTGTGTAGCTCTTACAGTGATTTTAAAGAAGTTTTAAGGTCTTACGCCAACTGGACAGTTGCAAATGAGTGCAAAGGAGTGAAAGTCACGGGTGACATCATTGCCACTTCGAGAAGAATATTGATTCCAGTCCCAAAGAACATATTGAGGGCATAAATTTTCACTGAGAACCCATAATACAGGTAATGTCTCTTGGATATACAAAAACTTGAGCTTTATTTTTGCGATGTGGATGTGGAAACATCAGGAAACGACCACCTGTATCATTGTGTGAGAAAACCCCAAATCACACCCTCCACGCCAAAATACTTGTACAAGTTCAAGGAGTCAATATTTCTGTCCAATTCAAATCTGTACATGTAGCCTAGATGTGTAGCTACGCATACAAAGTAAGATCTGCACTTTTATTTGAGCCTACAGTCCGTACAATGTCACAGGAGAAGTAGAGAGATTATGGAACAGTAAAGAGAAAGGGAAAATGAAAGAGAAAGGGCAAATGAAAGTTGAAGGGCAAGTGAAAGAGAATGGAAAACGAAATTGTGATGTTGCGTGGGGGACGTGAGATATTGTCCTGACTCCTGTCCTGATTGGGTCACATTATCAATGTCAAGGACTAGTTTTTCTCCACAGTTGAAACAATATCATCATCATCGCCAACAATCCCCGTCCATCCATTGTTTTCTAAGTATTCCATGAACTTTCTGTCCTCGTCCACGAGATCAACGCCCGTCATGTCAGGAACGAAGAAATAGGTGACTAGTATTCCGGTCGTTCCGCAAATGGCTAATACGGCGCGTCAGCGATGCCTGCCTATGCAATGTGTTTACTGCCCCACCTGCAATGATAAAAGTCCACCTAGAAGGCAAGAACATTAACAAAATCCATGAAACATATTACTTATCGCAAGTAACGCACTTTTTGCCCAGGTGCACTTGTATTGGAGTAAAGGCTTGTGTTCCAATCGCCGCACCGGCTTTCCCTACTGCAGCTGACAAGCCGTAGCATGTACCCCTTGAAGAACCCGTTCAGTATAAGGAATACGCTTATAGCAATGAATACAATGATGAACGGATGAACGACCTTATGGGTGTAGGATACGACCTTACAAGTTCAGATAACTGTTAGTATAATAACTCAACTTAAATGTAATTAAAGGCGTCGACTTACTCTGCACTCACAAGCCCCAACATGTCACCGGGACCCTTAGACGGAGCGATAAATAAATCAATATTCCAAGCCTATGTTTTTACCCGCTTACCATATTTCCAGAGGACTGCATTAGACCATAGCTATCGGGCATGAATACTTAGTCGTTCTTACCGCAACATTTAGACTTACAATATCACAAAAAGCGGAATAATCTTCGTGATTCTGTCATAGGACAGGCCAATGATGAGCCCTGATGACAACAATGTTGACAATGACTGGCGTGAACTTTCCGATCATAGACCTACCGAATATCAGGTAGCCACTGAATCCCAACATCATCTATAGTGTGTTAATCACAGGCACAAAGATTTCAAAAATAGTTCGGTTCACCGTGTTACGACGACCGAACGGGTTACATAGAAGCGCACCGATAAACACTCCAGGAAGCGCAATTGCACCCAAAAGAAGTTGGAATTCGGCTGTTCTTTTGATATTACCATCATGAATAATGCTTGAAATGATAGTTCCGGAAAATACGCCATTGGGGAAAGTTATCTTGCCGAACGGACGCATTTTCAATAAGTGCTCTAGGCGGAGTTGTGGCAACTTACAAAATCATATAAGAACCTTTCAATATGCGACACGTCAGTACAGTGCTTTGGCATGAAGATATCGAGCTCCTACCAAGCTCCACACGTCCCCAATAATGATTTCCAGTAACGCTTGGTCACAAGCCAATACGGAACATGACCTATACGAGCATCAGTATGGGCGCTAGAATTATGATATTATAGCATTTCCATGGCAAAATTGGGTAAACTGACGCTTAATGGCTCCTTTTTGGTATAGAGTAGATGTCAACATTCGAATGCGGAAGTAAAAGACAGTTAGAGGTAAAGTTATGCCGACGCCAAAGCAGACTCTCCACACTGTTTGTAGATGGTTCTCTCCAGCAGCGGTCAACACTATGAGAAAGATTGCGACTGCAAGTGGCCCTCCGAACTGTGTTAATTAACAAAATAAATCCACATCGTTGAGATCAAGTTAACTTACGCTCAATACAAAATTGGTGACCATGATAAATACTATAAGAGTTATGCATTTATCAGGCTTACAGTCAATGCCGCGAGAAATATTCAGCGCCATACCTGGTCCACGATGTTTAACCATCTTCTCATTAGCGGCTTCTGAGGCGCTCGTGGAAGAGGCTGGATATTCACCACCAACTCCCTACAGTAATTTGGTCGTGACATCCTACTTTGAGATGGACAAGGGTGTTTCACACTCACAATGCCTGTCAAACCTCTTTTGCAAATATTCAATGGGACATTTTCCAGGACTGAGGCTCGAAATTTACCTCGCAAAGGTGAGAAACCAAAATAACCCGCTTGCACTTCCTCCAATGCCATGAGCAGCGGTAGCAAGGGTGGCCCCAATAACAATAACGGCAGTTGTCAGGACGAGAGCTGCCTTCCTGCCAATCCGATCGCAAATAAAACCGACGACAACTTGACCGATAATAGCTCCTGCATAGTTATAAAGGTTATTAGGCATAGTGCAAGGATACGGTACTCGAAGATATTACCAACGAGTAGCGAATTGGAAACTCTGGTTGATACATCTGATGTATATTCCACAGGATAGAGTCTCTTGAACACAACCTGATATCACAAGATCGGGTAAATTGACGTGTTTTACACATGAGAGTATTCGATAAATTATACCAACATTGGCCATCGTCATCAAATTATTCTGATCTATGAATATTTTTCGAAGAAGATGAGACAGTTATGTCGTTACCATAGAACGAATAAACTCACATCCATCACTTATCAGGCCAAAGGCCGCCGCTGCGATGGTAAAATATGGGCTTAAAACCTCTTTGCGTGTCAAGCGTTTCTCTGCTGACGCATATGACACCTTCTCAGCTTCTATAGCTTTTGCACTCCCGAGATTCTCCTGCGAGGGGAGCATATTCAAGGGTGAGTCCATGAGGGGAGTTGCAGAGGAACCGAAGGTGAAGAAGATGCTAAATCGTGCCGACAGGTTTTATGTGATTCAAGCTGGCTCGTAGCTCAGGGGAACTCAAATATACCTAAAAGCGCACGTTCGTCGATGATACGTGCTTGGTGAGGGTAAACTAAAAATAGTGGTGTGTATACCTTCCCATCTGTGTCATAATGATACGATGTATGGGAAAAAATAGCATCAATGGAGAGCAGCACATGATGATGGGAGCTTACTTTAAGTGCGTCGCGCAGAAGAAGGCAGAGGTTCAATGATGATGTTGATGGCTGCACGATGTTAAAGTGTCACCCCGAACAGTTTATCCTCCCGTAATTGACAAGACTTTCCTCGTCGCCAGATTGGAGATAGCCATCCAACATCGCTCGATTCAGAATTGGCATGAATATACGAGTGTAGCAGGCTCGCGGCTGACTTCATCTGTCTTCCAGGAGTAGCATCAAGCCTAGCACAACTGCCATTAGTTTCATTTAGTTTGCTTTCCACAAGTGAGACGACAAGGAAGAGCGCCATCTCGAGGTACTTACGTGTTCTGTTCGATGGAAGTATCGCAATAAGTCGCTGCACGGATTTCAGAAGACCCTGCACGTCTTTAACGAGAAGATGCCAGTGCATTGCTCCAAATATGAGTATCTGCAGTCTTCGAGGTAGCTATGATTATTGACAAGAATCTCGCATTGCATGAACGGGGCGGTAAGCACAGGCTAAAATGCTTGAATAACCATGGAATTTCATAGGAGACGAATGAAAATCTTGAATGGGGTGACGTCCAGAACTAGAAAATAAATCCAAGTCAAGGGACAAAATTTAGGAGGTGGCAGACGTACCTACATGATGTTTTGTGTAATGGGAAAATCAATTGTTTACGAGTAACCTTTGATGCATGCAATTCGCGAGTCGAAGCTCCGAGGCCTCAGGAAGGTCGGTGGAAAGACGAAGTCAATGATTCCAGTGCAACCCAGGTGCAACCTATTGCGGTCAGATGGCCGGCCCGCAGTATATGTAGAGTAATAACAATTTGTTTTAAGCCATCACTGGTTTTCACAACTTCATACCATGTTCCCTGCGTTCCGTCGACTCAGTCTGCGAACCGAATTACCATCCAATGGCTTGTCAATACGCTGTTATATCCATAATCCCCAATCCTTCTTTGGACCTTCCACAAGAGGACAAGTTATATCAGTTTCCGAGACGTCAACCAAGGTCTCAACTGAAGCAGCAGGCTCGTCGACGAATCCAAAGATATATCCTAAGAAGCGCGAAGAATCTGAAAACGACGTACCGTTTGATGATACGACATTGAATAGCTCATCGAGGACAAAAAAATCTGCCCGCAAAATTATAGAACCCCCCACCAAGAAAATCGAAGCCTTTCTCCGGAGGGCAAAGTCTGAGAATCATACGTTGACTCTGGCAGACGTGGAGCGCTGCAATCCATCAACAATCCCTGATACTCGTTCTCCTCGTTATGAAGCGGAATACAATGAAGTTATGAATAACCTGACTCGATCGTTCTCCATGGTCAACATGCAGAAGATTTTTGACTTGTACAAAATGCCGCAACTCCCATTGTCTCGCCAAAATAAAGTCCGTTATGCCCAGGCCATACTCGAACACTGGGGATGGACTCCTATTGCTGTGGTCAGAGATTCTGTACTGGATGAGACTAAAGCATCTGAATTGCGTGAGTTTGACATTCTGCTGGAATTCGGTATATGCTGATGCTAGGTTCAGATTTCCCTCTACGGAGTGAAGAAGCTTTTTTGCTCATGGGAAAAGGTGAGAAAAATTTCCGGAACCTTCATATGATCAATCTATAATTCATGTAGATGGTGCCGAACTCCTCGGTTTGGCTAAACGCTACTCTGTCAATTTGTCGTTCTACGATCACCCCATGACTCTCAAAGCCAATGGTCTTCAGGGCTCACTTAAACTACTGGAAGGATATTTGAAGGGTTTTAAGAAAGTTAGTATCTCGTCTTGTATTTGCCACTGTTTAGTTTACGTATTCTGACCATAGGACATCCAATCTGAAGTAACTTCATTACCTTTGGGGCAGTCGTTGTCTTTTGGGACCCTCAAATCAATTTCACGTTTGTCGGGTGCTTATTTAGTTCCAGAAAAAGACAAGGTTTTTTCTGCTTCAGAGCCTATGGTCTGGTCTCCTTTTCTTATTACTTTCAGCTTCGCATTTTTTTTCATAGGAACCAGCCATGGACGTCCAAAATCGCTCAGTACCTGTCTGTCCAGGCGGCATCTGGGGTTTATATGTCTTTTCCAGTCTTTTCAAACTGAAGCTCACGGGTCACTCCATTTAGGAAACAGCCCACACAATCCAGGCCGTCTTTAGTCCAAATGTCGCAACGAGTGGAGGCGTAGACCATCCTTCGTCTACATATTCTCTTTACCCCTTTTCGCCACATCAATATCTTTCATGGAAAATACCGTCTAGCAGTACATTCCGTCTTCGTCGTGTCGGTCAATGGCTAGATGTAATAAAGGCTACAAACAGATCTATACCCACTGACGAGGACTTCGACAATTCTGTACTGTTTAACGAGTACGTATGTCCAGGTATACTTGCATCTTGACAGTCTCCGTTCTTAACATATACGCGAAGATCAGCCTCAGACCTTAAAACACAATTATTGGGTCAAATACCAATACCCCGCATTTCGTGTTCTTCTTTTGTTGTTTCTGCGAGGTGCGTGAATGTTATTCTATACCATGTAGCTATTTCTCTAACGATAACGAACATAAAAACGAGTGCAGTACTGGCCATTGCCTCTTTTTGTCGTCCATATCGCAAGGACAAACCCTAACACCTCCGTTAACTGGCCGACTTGATAGAATGCGCATCTTTAGCTGGGCTCAAGAATTCCCTGGACGTGTCGCTTTTCAACCAAGGTCCGCTCATATCTTTTTGGCTTCCACTCCGCTCAAAATCTTCGTCTAGTATGCCTGTTTCGTTGCTGGCTTCTTCAGCCGATAAAGAACAACATGTCAGAAAACTTGTGTATGTTGAACGGGCAACGACAACAGATCATGCAAGCTCTAACAGAACGTTGAACTTTGAATACCCTCAGAGGGTGAAGGATCCTAAGGAAAAGGAAGAACTTAAACCGTTGTGCTTCATCGGCCAAGAGATCAGGATTAACGTTCTATTTCCAGATCGGTAGGCACCCGTTGAGCTCTGAATTACCTTTTCTATCTCAGCCTTGATGTAGGTTCACTGACATTCAATTCTCGGCCATTGCTGTTAATGAAGTCCTTCCTGCTCGGATTCCGACCGACTTTTTGCCGTACATCCCAATTCTTGAACCTAGGTTCGTAATTTTCCTCATGTACAAACACTTACGTAACACAAGTTGATGGTACAGATCACCGGTGACGCACGAGCTCGCTCCATTTGAACTCACATTTGAAGGAAGCACATACACCTTGAATTCGGATACTTATATTCATCGTGAATTCAAGAAAATATCAACGGGGGGAATGCAAAGCAGGGCTCTTGTGGAAACACACGTAGATGCTGGAATCGGGAAAAGGAGCACCGTTTGCAAGGTATCTTCCTCTTCCTGTCTTTCTGTCCTTATTTTCAATCTTTTGACACATTAAAGATTCTTTGTGATGATTATAGCACGGAAGTGGGTTGGAAAAACTTCCTGGGACAATGCAACAGCCTCAGTACTTCAAGTTCTTTTTTATAGATTGAATGTTTTCCATACTAGTAATATTAGATATGACTACTGTACTATTTCGACCGTATGTTTACACTGTGTTACACATTACGTGCTGAGTTCACTAATGTACATGTTTAGAATTTTGTAACATGTTACACATGTACATGACATAAGTTCACCCATTTCAAAGAAATGCGAGCACAAATTGCCAGAATTTTCTGAGTCATTTTGTCGCATGTTCACTGAAGGAAATTTTGCATTATATTCTAGTCAATAGGTCAGTTTTGGACCCCCGTTACGCGTTACGTGAACATCCGGTCGAAATAGTACAGCATCCCAACTATGAACATAAAACTGTATACCCCGGGGAAAGCCATCTCATGTGCTTTTTTCACGGATGAACAGAGCAACACACAAATCGTCACCTTCGTTTGCGCGAAGTTTTTTCTTTACGTTTCTTGGCTCGGACCTGTGATTCATGAATTAAAATTCCACAATGTTGATTAAGTGACATACCTCTTTCTTCATCCTTGAATCCACCATTGTATACCTTCCCTTAACACCCTTAGGTCGACCCTTCACACCCTTGTGTGCGCCTTTAGCCACTACCAGCTTGATCTCCTTTTTTACTTTCTGACCTGACGACATGCCTTTTCGCATTAGTTTGTCAATTTGCTGAGCCTTTTCTTTCTCCGACATATCAGCAGTGGCATTGACGCCTTCTGCTTTCTTCATAGCCTTTTCTAGACGTTGAGCTGTCTTAAATTTTTTGCGAGCTTTCGCTTCGGCCACCTTCTTGATGGGTCTCGCATCAAGAGCACGTTGTTTAGCCCGAAGAGCAGCCATGGCCTCCTTAGTGACTGGAATGTTGAGCTTGTAATTCTTCGCTTCGTCGTCCAGAAACCATGAAGGCAAACCGTCCTTCGAGTTGAGAGAATATCGATTGAAACCGTCATTGATGAGTTGGGTCTTGTTTGTCTGGCGGTTAACAAGTTGCTGTGCGAGGGTAACAGCTTCAGGCGTTAAGAGACTGATCTCTGTATGTAATGCCGGTCAAATTGATAATATCAGTGAAGAAAAACAAGGATAGCATTACTTTGGATTCGAGCTTTGACCGTCTCATTTTCATCGTCGTTGTAAGCATCCCAGAGATCAACATTGTCTTCTTGATCTTGTGGAACAACCTCGAAATCTTCACAGCTAGCTTCGGACGAAGGCTGAAACATTGTCAGAAAAGGAATTACGATATTAAGTAGAAAAACCTTAACATGTTCAGAGCGTGCATCATCATGTGAATCATGCATGCTAATATCTGAACCATCATAATCAGAGACATCCTCAAGTCCGTCAACTTCTGAGAAGATCTCTTGAGCGAACCAGACTTTGGCGGTTGCGCTGGTAGATAATTGAGGTTTCGCAGGGTTTATATTGGAGAGGAGCCGGGGTCTTTTGTTATGCTGAGCGACGAACTCCCGGTTAACTCGAGTCCTTTTCCGACTCTTTGGTGGTATATCGGCGTCCGATTCATTGGAGCCGTCATCAGAAGAACTGTCGTCATTCACTTTGGCGTCTTGAAGTTTCTCCCAGCCACCTTCCTCCTCGGATTCAGTGCCGCCGCTTTTCGAATCCTGGATTCCAGTCCATGCTTCTCGTTCAGAGTTTTTCCTCCTTGCTTCCTTGACCTTGAATTTTGCGTCGCGTTCTCGTAATCTGCCTCGATATGCATCATACAGACCATCGAGTTCAGCCTCAAGCCCGGTCACCTTCTTTGCTTTCTCCTCTTCAGAGTTGAGTACCTCCACTTCCTCGCCTTCGTCCTGGCTTTCTTCGTCGCTGCTTTCAACGACAGCATCACCATCATCATCCAGAATGAATGCTGGTTTGTTGGCGTTGTTTGGCGTGTTTCCCGATGTCTGGTCCAAATCGAACATGTCATCTTGGCCCAGACCCAATGTTGCATCTTGCTGCTCCATTCCTATGTCCAGAGGTGCAGTCATTTGTAGTTGCATGCGCTGGATTGCTCGAGTTTTGATTTCATTCGCTTTCCTTCTTTCTCGTTTGACACGGGCAGCAACTTCGGCATTGAGTCGTTCCAACTAATTTTATGTTAGAGAATCCAATGACGAAATCAAGATGAAGCAGTACCTCATCTGCAATGTCCTGTTCTTCGTCGACCACTTCGACCACCTCCACGTCTTCCGTTGCATCGTCCGTGTTTTTCGCCTTCAGGTCCAAGCCGAGCTGAAAAAAAAAGACAAGTTAGGGCAATAAGTGGTCGAAAAAGTAATTGGAACTACTCACTTCTTCGCGCAGAGCCAATCTCCATTTGATTAACGTTTTAAAGTCACCCTTTCCAAGAACCTTCAAGTCTTCACAATTGGCTTTGACATCACCCGTCGTGATATTGAGAGTTAGCCACCTGTTGACAGACTGTCAGACAGAAAATAGAAGGCTGAATATGGATTTAAAAAAAGAACTTGCTCTTGTTCTTCCTGCGATGAAAAAGTGAACTTATTGGTGCTGCCAAGTACGGTTATGGGGTCGGGCCCAAGTACAAATGTTGACACAGGAAGGGATTTGAATAGTGTGTAGTCTCCGTCGGCATAACCATCACGGTGTCTTCTCTTTTTTTCAGGATGAAAAACGTTCGATTCTGCGTTTCCTGCAGACATGCCAGGACCACCTAGGGAGATTGTAGACGCAAGATCCTTGAAGACATGTCTGGGATCTAAGAATTTGGGGTCAATGTGCTTTGGTGCTAAGTAGTCGCGACAAACAACGAAAATTTCCGCTGATACATTTCTGGATCCCGTTCAGTATATATATGTAATAACAAAGAAACTTTACCTTGAAGAAGGTGGTTTCGTTGCTTCCACTTTGCCGAATAGTTGATTGAAAACCCAGATCAGATTATTGTAATCCACACTGCGAAAGACTTTCGTCACAAAAGTCCCCCCTTTCGCCAAAAATTCCACCGCTAATTTCAAGCTCATCAAGACGAGTTCGGATTGACTGTACGCGTCTTGAATCCAAGCTGTTCCAACATTTGGAGCGCCGTCATGAAGAACGACATCTGCTTTCCAATCCTTCAGTTCTCCTCGTATTAGATTTCGGCATTGGGGTGTGGTGATGTCGGACGTAAATGTAACAACACGAGGGATTGGTTTAATGGGATCAAGGTCAACGCCTGGAGTGAAACATTTTGAGAAAAGATAGAAGAACATAGAAAAAGCCACGCACCGACAATTATGCTGTTCGCCGGCATATATTTGCTCGCAACTTGCAACCAACCTCCTGGAGCAGCACAAAGATCGATTACACATCTTGCAGATTCAAGAAATGCGTATTTCTTGTTCAGTTGAATAAGCTTGAATGCAGAACGGGCACGGTAGCCTTGCTCTCTGTTGGTGAGGGATATTATTATTGATGTAGGTACTTTCGTGAACAGAAAACGCACTTTGCGAGTTTGTAATACTTGTCAAGACGTCCCTTGCCTGTTTTTTTTTTACCCTTCCCCATCACAAACCGTAGATGAGCAGATAAGAATTACGGTTGACTATGTAGATTCGTGGTCCTGAAAAGTTCATGTATTACCTTTCACGTGACGATTCCCACACAACGTTACCCGGACCGTCACACCGTTAACTTGCCAAATAGATTCAACATTCACCGAGTTGCGTGGTTTTCACATCCTTAGAGCTACTTACATCCAACTTCTATGAAATGGTAAGCAACGAATCTTACTTTGTCCTCAAGGTTCCCCTGATTTATTTCGTAATAGGCTTACTTGTGGAAAACAGGAGCCGCCTTTGGTTCGTCAAATCAGCTGGACTCTTGCCATAGCATTTCGCTCATTTTTATTAGTATCTGCTGGTATGATAACTGGAGCATTTGGAGGTAATGCATACAGCATGCACATGATCCTCAGTTATACTCAACAACTCGAATGTGTAAGCGCATGGACTTCGACGACGTCCCGATATGTCTTCCGATAATATTCATGCATGGGAAACTGCTTCGAGTTACGCTGTGTGTCTCCAAATTGTAACTGCATTTATTCGCAATTATATAACGCCTTCCCAGGTTTACAACGGACTTGCAATGCTTATATTGTCCCTTCACCCGAGGTTTTCGAAGCATCGATTCGCTGGTCCAGCCATCATTGGAGGAGGCCTGGTTTTCTCGGGCAGCATTTGGTGTTTGGTTTTAGCTCGGGAACGGTATGCCCTTGAACAAGTGTAGATACGTATACCTCGTGCTGATTATGAGCAGTCTCAGGATGCTGGGACCGGTAACGCCGCTTGGAGGAATGGTGATGATCGCTGGGTGAGCAAGCTCCATCAGAAACGGCACTTAGACTGACCAAATTAGATACCTTTCTCTGATATTTTGAGCAATACTGTAAGCGCAATATACTTATATTATATGTACACTAGTTACACACCGTAAGTGAACGAGGCAATGTGACTGTGACTGTACGGACAATATTATATTAATTTATTGTAATTTACGTGCACACACACGTGACGAACGCGTATCGTGCAAACTCCGCTACCTCGAGCCCATCAACAAATTGAAAATGGAACAAAGCGCCAGCGCTGTTTCTTGCTTTCAAATGCCTCCTCCAGTATCGCCTCTCGCCTTTTTCTCTTGCGGAGCGTCCTCTTTCCATCCTGCTCCATATGTTCCGCCCTCTTCGCAGCCTTCCTCTTCTCGCCCTAGCAGGACTACCCAACGCTCCCATGACTCATTAGCGATCCCCCCAGCAGGCATGGACCCCCTGTCTACAGACCCAAATGTTCTCTTTCTGCACCCCCCATTCGACATTTTTCCAAATTCTCATTTATATCCAGAAGGACTCACGTACGCATTGATGGCCGAAAATCCAGAGTGGTTCCTCGATGCCGCTGATTTTGTCTCCCAACCAAACACCAATGTGGGCGCGGTTCCCTATCCTCCTCATCTGGAGCCGCCACGCGGTTGGTGCCCCGCTAGAAAGAAAGACCTGAAGGACCGAGGAGGTGAAGGTTGGCCTGAAGGTGAGGAACCTAGGCTGCGCTGCACATTTTGCAGAAGGACATATGCGGGCGTAAATGCGAAAAGCATGTGGAGGAGACATGTGTTCGAAAAGCACAAAATTGCAATGGCGAATCGTCGGGATGGAAATCTGGACCGTCCGAGGGGACGAGGATCAGGAAGTGCGTATCCCATTGCTATCTCGTCAATTACGCTAATGTCTTTTCAGAGGAGAACCGATACCAAGCCCCACCTAGGAACCGGGAAGAGACTCACGATAGTCTCGTCAGCATGGTTGTTGCTCCCCAGACGGTCCCAGTCAACGTGTCTCATAAATCAAAATTCCGATCGGGGAAGCTTATCGAAGGAACAAAACATAGGCAAGATCAAGGCTTCAATAGAGAAAGATCTGTTATGCAGACATCAGTGAAAAAAAATAATCAGGAAACCGACGAAGATAGTGAGATTGAAGAAACAACCCCGGCTAAAAGCCCACCCCTTACGCCCCATGCCGAGATATCTTCAGATCCGTTGTCTGCAATGGCACGACAGCCAGACGAATCCAATGTAAATTCACCTTCTGTTCTGCCTCCTGTAATCCCAGAATCTCCCTACAATCCGCTTCAAA
Organism: Pholiota conissans; assembly: GCA_015484465.1. Classification (NCBI taxonomy): domain Eukaryota; kingdom Fungi; phylum Basidiomycota; class Agaricomycetes; order Agaricales; family Strophariaceae; genus Pholiota; species Pholiota conissans. The sequence goes on from MU155559.1 coordinate 15,877, forward strand.
CACCTTCCTTTCGTCACTGCTCCCCTCCGCTTCCTTTTGACCAACCGTGGCGGTATCCAAGCCCGAGCCATCCCCTTCATTCCAATACGCGAGATCTCTCCCTGACCATAGTGACTCGACCTCTGCCAAGTCCTAGCAAAGTGGACGTCAATCCTATGACAATGCTCGCAATGCATTCATCCCCTTTAACATCCACCCCGCAACGCGTTTCTGTAACTAATTTCGAAACGCCTGTTCGATCGAAAATTTCAGGCTCTAAAGCACTTAGAAAAAAACAATCTATCAAGAGTTATCTTACTTCGCCATTGAATGATATCCATCGTTATCATTCACCAGAGCAAAATTTAGGACATTCCCTTTTGCAAAGACCCCTGGTAACACCTCAAAGGCATGCCAGGCATCTATCTAACCTTTCTGAATCGTGGTTTTCCGATAGCTCTCTTGATCATACGTCGATACCTTTGGCTTCGACAAACAACGATCCCTTTTCCATCTATGATTCTTGGGTGAATGACAGTCATATTTCCCCAGCCCACTTACCCAAAACTCGCCAAGAGCCTGAAAGCCCTGTCCTCCGTTCTGGTTCGTTGACGTCATCGGCTGGCCTTGGTCTGGGACTGCTGGAAGCATTTGCATATCCGTCAGACGATTTTCTGAACGATGCAATGGAAACAGACCTCAAAGATATGCTAACCTCCCCGGAACGACGCAAGAGGCGGTCTGAAGGCAAGAGAACTGCATTGGCAGGACTCAGCCCCGCTGAGATAAGCCCACCACTGAAGAAGAGGAGAATTTCCCAAGAAACCACCAACCTCTAACACCCTCGTTACCTATTCCTCGAGTTGTTGTCGCTATCGCTATCCTATATTGCTATGATCATCTCAGTATTGTACGTACTTTATTGTTTAAGTCTCGTTCTCTCTCGACTGCATGTTTATGTAGAGATATCTTGGTTTCTTCATTCCGCTCGCTCGAAATTTGGTGTCTAAGCCATTCTATGTGCGCCTTTGTATATTTGCCAATTTTTCATCTTCGATACCTTTCTGCTTTGTTTTTACATTGGACTGTAGCGCAAATAGTGGAGTAGAGTGGATCGTGAGCGATTCACAACTTACTAGTGCTACCTCCTATTTATTGTATTGTTGATCTATGTAACAAATGTAAATGTTTTTGCACACATTACACCGTGGAAACAAAGCATAGGCCAGGCCAAGTATGGTATCCACAAGGGATCGATAGAGGAGCCTGTCATTGTCTATCTATGATCCCTTATCTCAAGGAAGATGTGTACAACTGTTGTTGTGAAGCCTCATTTGTGATGAATCCACATGCCCCCGCCAAACAGTGATCGTCCCCGTTTCAACATCATTTCTTGTCACCAGCAAACCTGCTTCTCCTAGAATTGAATTTCTCTTTTTTGTATCATTCATTCTGTGGACGACACGACTTTCTTCATACCAATCCAAACCACTTTACGACCTCCTTAGGATACCATGCAAGCCATTAAATGTTTGACCCACCCTCCCTATTCGTGGTATTCACTGTCCTGATCATCTGCTTCGTAGGCGTTGTTGTAGGAGATGGTGCTGTTGGGAAGGTATGTCGCTGTTTAAAGTCGCGTATCGTCCTGTGCTGAATCCCGCCTTTTCGCTAGACATGCCTTCTCATATCATACACGACTAATGCATTCCCCGTACGTTGCACTGTCAGCATTAACCCAATCTAGTTAACCGTCTTCTTTAGGGAGAGTATATACCAACTGGTACGTTCCAACAATCAATATTCGCATATCAATATTCAGGGAAGATAATCACTTTCGGATAGTATTTGACAACTACTCGGCGAATGTAATGGTCGACGGCAAGACCATCTCACTTGGTCTATGGGATACGGCGGGCCAAGAGGACTACGATCGTCTACGCCCTCTATCATACCCCCAGACAGATGTCTTCTTGATCTGTTTCTCCCTTGTGAGCCCACCCAGCTACGAAAACGTTAGAACGAAAGTCAGTGGCGCCTACTCTTAATCAAGGGATTACTACTTGTCCTGACATGATGAACCACAGTGGTATCCAGAAATATCACATCACGCACCCTCGACTTCTATAGTTTTAGTTGGTACTAAGCTTGACTTGCGCGAAGATCCGGCCACAATTGAAAAGCTGAGAGATCGGTGAGTGGAAAAGATTCAACATGCATGGGCTCGCATTTACAAGCAACCTCATAGCCGTATGGCTCCGATACAATACTCTCAAGGGGTTGCTATGTGCAAGGATATCAGAGCAGTCAAATACTTGGAATGCTCCGCACTCACTCAGAAAGGACTGAAGACTGTATTCGACGAAGCGATTCGAGCCGTTCGTGAGTGTGCGATGAGGCTACTCGGTTGAACGATATGTTGACATTTCGTATCAGTGAATCCACCCCCTCAAGTGAAGAAGAGGCAAGGAAGATGCGTTGTTGCATGAAGACCGCACCCCTTTATTTGTTCGGAATTGGATCTCGTTTTTATCATATCACGCCATTTATGTTTTTGCTCAGCCTTCTTACGACTCTGTACTTATGTTTTTCCTCGACTTTGTATCTGCACTCCAATGATCTAGATACATAAGCCATCCCCTTTGTTATGTGTCTGCTGCCTTCACTTTAGCATGAACTAGATTTCCAACATGAACCAGATTTCTATAGCAGCCAGGGTCAGCCAGTACGTTAGGATTGCCGACTTAGCCCTGATTATGTTTCCACCTCAAGGGTCAACTTCAACGTCAATGCAGGAGGTCAAGACAACGTCTTTTTTTCTTCTTCCAAATTACCAAAATACAATGTGGCATGTGCGGAAATACTTGAACCTTCAAGACAACCTGCATCATCAGGCCTGCATCATGATCAGGAACAGAGATTGATGCAAAGTCTCATGTGTATCAAACACAATGCAGACGTCTCTCAGGATCTGTCTTTTCCCTTCTCTTCTTACCTCTGCCGTATTTGACTACCATCGTTTACCCTTGGGTTTCCTTCCTGCCGAGTCAATTTGGGGATGTATATCGGCTTTTGATTAATAACTGGAAGGCGCGCGCCAGTCCACTCAGTCACCTAAAGCATCTAAAGCCATGTTGCCGAAGCAGCAAAGGCCAGTGGGTCCACGCCATGTTTCTGCTGCGTCTGTGGACACCAATGCTTCGGCCATGGCTGAAAGTACTATCAGCTTGGGTCTCTCCAGATTTCCAGAACCTCCCTCTTCTATCCCATCCACTTCTCCGCGGGGGAATGTCTGCTCTCCATCTTCAAGTATCGGGACCTTCAATACAGTCGCACCTCTGACGTTTCCTCTTCGTCCGAATTCGAAACTTCAAGATAGTTCATATAATTCTTCTCCACCTTCCAATCATTTTTCTAACCCAGATCCTTCTTTCAAAACCGTCAAGTCCAGCGCGAACTATGTATCGAAAGCTTCAGATCCTGCCCAACCTTCCTCGTCATCCCATATCCTTTCTCCTTATGATTGGCATGAAGGAGCATCAAGTATCGACGTTGATGCAGCAGAAGACCGCTTGCTTCCAACATCCTTTATCACCTCCCTTCTGCAGGAAAACGTAGATTTTAGGAAATCTAAACGTAACTCCCATGTCAGCGAAACTTTCAGTAGTATATCGGAGATGACTTATCCCCCAATAATTAGCCGTCCCCTCAACGGCTATATCACATCATCGTTTAGAAATTCTCCGCAGCGACGTCTTCAACAGTCAAAAGCACCTCCGAGTGCCTATCCGCAGCCTGTAGCGTCATCTAATCGTGTGTCCACCGACTCAGAAACCCTACATTCCAACCAAGATTATCCTGCTATCAGCAGGGCTATCAATTCCTCTCGAATCGGAAAAGCTGCAAGGGTTCCTATCGTGGGCGTCGCTCCAGCTACTCTTCGCAGCATATCTAGTTGCAGTCAAATTTCATCAATGCAGGACTCAGACACCATTGGTAGCGTAACGAAGGGTTATCAGACCAAGCTATCAACGACATATGAAACGGGGCATGAACTACCCGTTGATAACCAGAACATCCCAGCATTGCCTTCAAAAGGTAGCCAGAAGGGCTTCTTACAAGAGACTTCTCGGCGAAATCCTCTGGTGCGACAGTCTTTCCATTCTCACCAGAGTGCGGCACCATCATTTATTTCTCGAGTATCGGAACTATCCTACCGTATTTTCAATTGGAAAAAAGCCGAACCCCTGCCTCCTGTACCAATTAACCCCCAAATTCCTCTAGAAGTCGAACAACCTTATCGTAACAAGGAACAGTCCACTCTTTTGCCAGACCTTGTTGACCGTGCTGGAGTCCTCCGTGATCTTCTGGATCACGGCCAATATCCTCATAATAGTCTGAGCGCTTACCAAAGTCTTCCGGTTGGTGTCGATCCTTTGATTGACAAACAGCAACCGACTGACCAGGACACTCCTTACATCTCAAAAAAGGCTCATCTATCCCCTTTGCACAAGAAACAACCGACAGATATATACTATCAGCACCCTCAGAAGGGCCCACACCGAACGTCGACTTGGAGAAAGGTTGTTTTATCCATTGTTGCTATCCTAGTCATAGGAGCAATCAGCGTGGCTTTAGGATTTACAGTTGGACGGAAAAAATCCTCACAATTCAATTGCGCCGCAAATTTGACAGGCTCCTTTTGCAATATTGGCAAGTTTCTTGGGCTATAGCATCGTTGCTAGTGCTGACTCTTTTGTCTTTGTATGCGTTGCAGATTCAACTTGTGTTTGCACATCGACGTCGGGATGCAACGCCCTGGCCCGCAGTATTCTCGGCCTCTTGCCTACGGTCAACCGGGCGTTTAGTGTTAACATCAGCTCCGCAGCAGCATACAGCAGTATATGGCTAATGCAAGGTAGCCCGTCAACAAGAAGTTGCACCGATCAAGCTCTATTGATTGACCTTGGGAAGAATCTAGACCCGGCAAGTTTTCCAAACCGCGTAGAGTGGGCGCAAGCCGCTTTGCTTTGGAATGCCATTCAGACGCAGGACATCAATTCTGTCCAACAATTGCAGCTTAGAGTGCAAACACTTCCCTGGAGTATCATTGGAAGCACCGATGGTCCTGTTTCGCCGGCGGCGACCTTTGCGATAACTTCTTCTGGCTTCACTTATAATTTTGCTTCGCAGACTCTCAGTCAGGCGTCAGCTTCGTTTGTGACTTTGGGGCGGCCATCTACTGCTCAGATATCGCAAGTCAATTCAGCTGGGACAGCTGCCTTGGATCGAATGTATAGTTATGCGCAAGGTATGATATCTTGTCTCCCAACTAGTTTGCGTGTCATAATTTTCAAGACGATGTAGCATCTGCAACACAGCGGCAAGTAGCCCTCAAGAATTATTGGACATCCGTGCTACTTCAGGACGCAAATGACCTTCCCATATTCAAGTCTGCCATAAGCATGTCACCTATCATGTTGCCTTTCAATGCGTCTTCCCCTCAAATTCGGAATCTCTATGGATTATCAGCCACAACGCCATTCCCGCCACCTCTTTCGTGCTTTCCGGGGTTGAACAGCGACCTATTACAAGAGATCAGTGCTGTAGAATCCACTGTTTTTAGCCTACCAGACGCAGTACCAGCCACTCAATTTGATCCTGCGTGTTATTCAGGACGCCCTGTCTATGGAGTTTTAAACATCCTTCGTCTGCGACTTCCTTTTCTTGACTCACAGCCAGACGTTAACAGACAAGCTGTTACACTTTCTCAAGATGCCGCGTCCCGCGCTGTAATATGCAATGGTCAGCTGTTTAACTCCGTTTCCTTGAACACAACAAAGCCATTATCTTCTACGCCATTTCAATCGGACCCTCGCCAATATGGGACTCTCACCCTATCCGATCATGTAATTTTGGAGTATCTTTCGTCTATTGCCGACATCACCGTCGCAACTGCACTCGTCAAGTTTGTTCTTGCAACTATGAATAAGGGCCCTGTTCCTCCAGATGCATCGTCACATTTATATCGGTCATTGGCGTCAATGCCAATGCTAAGCATTGCAGTTTTTGGCGCTATACGAAGATCCGACTTAACATCCACCGTTTCCCCCTTTACAACGCCTTCAGATTCTTTGTTTTTCGGTTCTCCTGACGGCACAGTTTTGAGAAATTGGGCCATCAACTCTAGCATTGGGTCCATTCTTTGGACTCAAAATGCCACTTCCCCACTCATCGTTCATGACCAATCTCTGGATTCAAGTGCAACTATTTCGACCATTTGGAACGTCACCTCCCAAGCTATCTTATTTAATATCACAAGTGTTTCTCTTACCAATGTTACGGCATCGTTGCAAGCAACGAAGAGTTTTTCCCCACAATGATTGATGCTACTTCAGGTTATGCATATCTACCGGATTTTTCGCCTTTTTGTTTCAGTTTTCTTTAATTATGTGTCTTCGTTACCATTTCGAACCACTTACAGTGTAATACAGTTGACTTTCTCATAATGCATAACGTAATAATGCATAAATGTCATATTGCATAGGATTTTGCGAAAACCAAGTTGGTATGCGGGGAAAATGCATCCATATTGCATATCGAATAATGCATAGCCTTCTAAGTCAATTATGCATTATCAAATAGGAAATATAAGACAATTTTCGCATTTATGGCTCACAATTTAGGTCAAGTTTGGGTAGAAAAGTCTGCATAACGATGAAATATTCCCCAAATAGTGCGATTCTGGGTAAAATATGCCGAAATGGCATGTACAGATGACATTTGGATCAATTCGGCCCGGATTCGGAACTGGCCGGTGGCATTGTTCCCGATGCGACATGGATGCAAGCCTGATTTTTTTAATGTAAAACATGGATATGACTTATTTTCTGGCATATACTACGTCTATAATTCGTGTGGCAGAAGAATTGACTGCCTTCTAAACCACAAGCGCGTCACAAGTTGAGGGAGTC
>MU155560.1:0-22772 GCA_015484465.1 Pholiota conissans
ATTCGATCGTTTTTCTCATGCTATTATCTCTGAATATTGAATACATTACACCAGGCTGTATGAGAATGCGAAATCTCGGCCACGGCCAATCCATTGTTTTCTGTGCTCCTCCCGAAGTGGATCGGTGTATACGAAAAGGCGAAAACATAGATTCTTCACGCTCGATTCAAGTTGCGGATGTTCTCTGTTGGGCCATGACGAATACATGCGCCGATATCCAAGACCATATACCTAATTGGGTCCAGCAGGGAGTCTACTACCGTAAACGACGAGACGGAAGTGGTCATGCAGAATCCTCGACGCGCATTGATGCTGGAATATTGAAGACATCCTGGCTTGAGCCTGCCGCTCGCACATTGGACGAGATGTACGGGCTCAAGATGATGAAAGCCAACGCGAGCAAAGACAAGGATATTCCATCGGACATGCAAGTTCGTCTCAAGCTGCTAGGAATTACTGAGGTTTCCAGCGAAGCGATGGCCGAAGAACAGGAAAGGGAGGTCAATCATGAATTAGAAGAAGAATCTCAAATCGAGAGACCGCCGGAAGTTCCAGCTGCTGCGCACAAGTTGGTTGAGGAAGTCCGAAACTTCGTCCGTCGTGGAGTTATCTCGGCCCCCTCCAAGGTATTTCTACCCCTCATGGCTTCAATTTCGTCGGATGCTGTCACCGGACCTAGCTCGCACAAGAAGAAAAAGAAGTTGAAGCCTCGAAACCCGTGGGCAGAACAACTGCTCTGTACAAGAGACTTCCTCACCGTCACTGCTACTGCAAAGGAGACAACCAATCTTACCGACTTCTTGCGGCCCGTCAATTGGATCGTCTCTCGTATCTGTGAGGACGGCTCGATGATGCTTGTCGTGATGAGCCCGTACGAAGTCAACGCTTTGCTGGACGAGATCCGTCAAAGCAAATTTGTTCGTTTGCATGTTTACGCACCTCGCACTGTCGAATCCATGAAGCCATTCGATCTATCTTTCTACTGCATCCCAGCGGTGGAGTACGAACCCATGACCCCCGTAACGTTGAACAACGACATCGGATATCAACTTAACATTTGGGCCGGCCAGCTCTATCTGGACAACTACGAGTCATATCTTCGCCTCTGCCTTCTCCTCGGAATCTCATCGAGCGAATCGGATGGTAACGCTCATGTACAAAGTGATCGATTTGTTCCGAAAAAAGGTCGTTCGAAGGAGATGTCAGCAGTCTGTTTGTTCGATAAAAGCCCGTTACCGTTGTTGAAGGAGCTCTTTGGATTGAGGAGAAAGGGTATGAGCTTCCGGTCGACGCACATGGGGAAGATTTTGCAAGCCCGTTTGCTGACGCCGAAGGATTTCGAAGATTGAAAATCAGTGTGTTTGCGCGAGGGGATCATAGGCATAGGTATGAACATCGCCATCTTTGATATGCATCGGAACTGACATCAGGTTGTCAGCGTAGGATATAAATTTGAATTTCATCATCGTGAATGAAACCGACACGCGGGGCTCGTTGTATCTTTATAAATATCCCATTTTTGTATACACGTTGAACCAACTAGCAAATTCTAAACTTGATTACTAGATGAATATGGATCCTGCGATGACCATGCGCACCAACAATACTCTGATAGGAATCGTTTGGAAAAGATCGAAAAATAAAAAGTGGATCGATTGGTTGAACGTTATCCATCGCCTTCAAGAGTGCGGTCCCGCTCCTTTTGCCAGACATTTGGCGCAACATCATGACGCCGACGAGACTGCCGCGCTTCAGGATAAGCTGCACGGGATGAAGTCTGAAGATGGCAGATCCTAATGCGAAGAGCGAGGCAGCCGTCAAGAAACGGAGGAAATATATGGAGGGTTTGAAAGTGGTTGCGAGATTGTATAATTAAATGGATGGATCCTTCTTGACAGGCGATACGATTATGTGGGTGGATTTCGTGGTCGTATATGATGTTGATGTTCAGCGTGTACCCAAATACCACCAACGGGATCCTGCAAGTGGTTCGCGCTTGCGCCTTCACGACCAGGGTTAGAACGTTAAGATGCAAGCAACGCCAGCAGCCGTCTCCTAGCATCCCGTTCAGGCGTGAGCGCCCACTGGTAGCTATAACACAACCGGCGAGAAGAATAATAGCTGTCATAGGCTGCAGGCGCATGCTATATGTTGTCGGATGGAGGTGACTTGATGGAGGTAGTAATGAACATATGCATGGCAGCAGCATTCACCGGTCACCCGGAGTTTTTGATGTTTAGAACTTTTGGAACATCGCCGCTCGCTGATTGGCAATACTTATAGAAGAACGCAATCGGACTCACGTCGAATGCGCTAGAGTATGCGGCAATCAGATGCCTACGTAGACAGAATTGAACATTCAGATCTGAAGTGTTGTGCCCAGTGAGCGCTAGTGAGCCAGGATCGAGGGCGGCGACAGTCGTTGTAAGAAATAATTTTGCTTGTATATCAAAGAGCGGCCCTGTCAGGATAGAATCGATCATATAAATCCAAAACAGCATTGAAAGGGACCTTGGAGAGGCGAGTAGATCGGAGAGCAAGAGCCCCATTATTTCGAGCCGACCAGCAAGCCAGTAATTAGAATTGATCCAAGGCCAGTTTTCTTCCTTCTGCAAACTACACGACGAGCATTGGTTCAAAAAATCGACTAATCAGCCAAAATCCAGATATAAAGCTCTGGATGGTGCTGTACGCTCCATTCGTGTGGATGCTATCGATGATGGTGAAAGGAGAAGAATCTGATGAACAGATTTGCAACAGTTTTCAAAATTTCAAATTCCGGACATTGCTGGCCGGCCGGTTACGCCATCACGCCGTTCCGATCAATGGGCGCCTGTCGTAAAGGAAGCAAACCGTTCCTTGGGGTCTGACGCGTTCTAAGTACCCCTGGTCAGTACTATATTTTCTCATTCGTCGTACACCTCTAAACTTTGCTTAAACTTCCCCGGTGTTTCATTCGATTCATGAGGCCAGGACAGAAGGAAAGAAAACTATTGCTGCGAAGTGGGCGGTGTCGTACTATCCAATGTCCGCAGTAGCAGTAGACACGAACGGTCGACCCGTTGGAGGAAGCAACAAAGTCGGGTTTGTCGGTAGGGTGCCTTAAGCGAAAGTATTCAAATAAATCTCACCCGTTCTCGTCGTATTGTCGCTCCTTCCCGATATAGTAGCAATTCCCATTCTCGTCTAAAAAAAATTCCATCATGATCGGACAGAAGCGGAAGTGGGCGGTGCATAAAACATAGCACGCCTTCTGCGCATTGTTGACATCCTCCTGCTAAGGCAGATTTTTATCATACCAAGGTGATACCTGGGACTGCGCAGAGCAGCTCGGGTATCGCGTTTCCGTCTCACGTTCGAGACTGTCCTCCATGAACGTTACTATGATGGCTTGCCCTGCAGATTTCAATATAAATTTGTCACTGCGGGAACACTGCATTGTACGGCCTGAAGACAAAAGGCGTACAGTCGTCGATGATGTGTCATCGGCCCAGCTGCGGATATCTATCTTGTGGCCGTCGTTGGGTCCTCCATGGGTTTCAGCCCTGGCGCTCAATTTCCCCCACGGCTTTATAAAGAACGCGGTTCTGTTTCCGTCGAGTCATCCTATCTTTTCTCTCCCTTCCTCACCAGGTAAATAACATGGGCCTTAATGATAGTAAGCCCTTGTCGAATCGTCTGAAAAATAGCCTGTGACTAATCATATTTCTCTCTCAGATACCGACCGCGCCAACACGGATCTCTACGGATACGTGCCTTCAAAAGCAGTAGCAATTATCTTTGTCGTCCTGTTCTCCATCTCTACCCGTACGTGTTGGAAGTACAACTTGGATTTGCTGTCTTCATGAGTTCTAAACCGCCCGACAGTTCTTCATTTCGGACAAGCTCTCAGATACCGCACATGGTTTATGCTAATAACCGTCTTCTTATGTGGTTGTCTGGAAGTTTTGGGTTGGGCGGCTCGGTTGTGGTCCAGCATTTCGCCGACGAATTCCACTCCTTTCCAAATTGAGTATGTTTCCTTTACTTTTGGGTCGAGCAATTCAGTAGACTAACCACTCTTTCTCTTCGCAGGATTACTGCCACTATCATCGCCCCCACGCCTCTCCTTGCCGCCAACTTCGTCATATTTGGACGTATTATTAGGGCACTAGGACAGAAGTATAGCCGTCTGAATCCCAGGCTTTGTGAGTCCTCAGAGTCACCCAGAACTGCAGTCTAAGCGCTAATGGCTCACTCTATCTCTCAGACACCATCATCTTCACATGTTCAGTAAGTATCCAATTCTTCTGGGCATTCCTAAAATTGCGTCCTGATAAAGTATGTGCTTAGGACGTCGCATCTCTGGTCGTGCAAGGTCTTGGAGGCGGTGTTGCCTCCGCCGCAGATACGTTAGACGGCGCAAACAGGGGAGCAAAGATCATGCTCGGGGGAATTATCTTCCAACTCAGTACGTCCATCCTAAAAAAACAATAGAATCCCAAAGACTAACGTCTACTACTTCAGTTATCATTGTCATCTTCTCAATCTGCGCCGTCGAATACTTCATCCGATACAACAAAGACGCCGCTCCCAATTCCCTCAAAATGTCACAACGCGAAAAATTGGCGGGGTCCGAGGCGTCCAGCAGGAACTCTGACTCCGGCCGCGGGGTGCTCACTCCCAACCTTCGATATATGACATACGCGCTGGCGTTCAGCACAACTGTTCTCTTCATTCGTGGCGTGTACCGTATCATCGAGTTAGCGGGTGGATGGGAGGGAAGAATTCTGCATACCGAGGTCTATTTCAGTACGCATTGACTTCGATTCGTCGTCGATTTTCCACTAACATAGAAACACAGATGTGTTGGACGGCGCAATGGTTGTGCTCGCTATCTATACCGTGAACTTCGTGCATCCGGGTATTTTCCTTCCACCACGCAATGCTATACCTTCGCGGTCTGAAGAGTCGACCCTAGCAGCTTGAGTTGGAGAGGAGGAATTGTTGTCATGGACTTTATATAATTAATGAACTTTCTGTCGTTTACTCACATAGATACCTTGTATTTAAATTGGGGTTTAGATCTCGTCATGGACTTTGAGTGTACTGTATGATTTTTGAAGTATTAAAGTATATCCCTGCACCATACATAGTTATGTACGAACATTGACATGAAACGATGAATTCACATAATCAATATTTTGGCAGATCGCGCGTCAATTGTGCCACCATACGCCCTTATAGTCAGGCCAATCATATTGCTTACCAGCGCCTTCCATTGTTGTGAATGTGTGCACAGAGGCGCGCAAGTAGGATTGGCAAAGGTATAAATAGATCAACGACCTCGAGGCAATGCATTATTCGTCATCCTCTAAGTACAGTGTCGCTGACTGCATCCTCAACTGGTTATCCTATAAATAACATACCTCGAAATAGTACCGCCTAAAAGCAAATCGATCTAGCTTCAAGGTATTTTGAGGAGAGAAAATATAACTACGTCAACTTTTTGAACCCGCTCCAGAAACGGACGCGCCGGCGCCTATGTAAGACGCCTACACAACGTTTGATCCATCGATAAAGACGAAGGGAAGTACTATCCGTGCGCATAGCTCTGACAGCTTGACGTCCCTTTGGCGCCTAACAAAAAAAAAGGCCCAGACCTTGAGGAGTCAATTAGAATATTGCGGATAGAAGCTCCACGTCAATGGTCAATTCAAATGCGACGTGAGGTGTTGGGAAATATGTGTGAATCCTGCAAACACATCCGCTCTCTATCGTTCACTTCAATTTACGTACCGTCTGGAGATTGCCGCTGATATCCCTCGCATTGCCCAACATCGCCTATTGTTAAGTACTCAGAAAGAGATTATAAACTTTCAGGGTGGTTATAAGACTTGTGAATCTGCGTACTCTGAAACATCATAATACATGCAACTATTGATCACCCGGCCTATCCGAACGCATTTCGCAGAGTTATTATTTGGTTATTACTGCCTTATGAAGCCCATTTCCACCTCAGGCTCTGTAAAGGCGATCAGTGTCAGAAAGTTAAAAATAGATCTGTATCAAAGATTGGGGCTTTTCTCAAGACGTAGTGCACAAATGCGGCCTTGTGCAAGACGTAGACTTGTCAGAAAGACCTGTCAAATCCCCTAACTCGGACCCCATCGCGAACAGGAGCTCGCCGTTGAAGCGACTCTCAAAGGCACAGAATTTTCATGTTATTCCCGCAGACCGACCACAGACCACCAAACAATCTCATCACCTGTCTCTCATCTGCATCCAAAGAAGTCTCAAAGCTCCACACACATTCACAATTGAAGCATATGCAGCTTATCAGAGGAAGAGAGCGTGGGCGTGATTGGGCCATTCATTACTCGGCTAAACGCATTCGCACTAAACAAAAGTCACATGGGAAGGTGTCATAGCCGAGTCTATATAAAGGCTCTTTCCGAACATACGAAGCTCGACGCCAGCTAGGATCCCACCACGTCCACTCCCGCCCGCTCGCCCACCAGTTCATCGACGATGTTCGCCCAGCTCCGAATTCATGCGACGCTCTTCGCTGCCTTGCTCTTCACCGTGTGTGTAAAGGCCTCGCCGTTGGCGTTGGACCGCCGCGATGTCATCCGACCCAAGATTACGAGCCCGAACGCCGGCTCGGTGTGGCCTATTGGCTCGACGCAGACGGTGACGTGGTGAGTATCTCAATCATTGTTGAGTATTGCCAGTGGGGAACGTCCGCGAGTGGCGGCGGGAGGAAGAGGACAGGACAACGCGTGCTCATTGCTTTTGTTCGACAGGGATACTTCCGACTTCCCCCCTGTATCGCAGATCACGAACATCCTGGGCAAGGTTATCCTCGGGCGGGATGCGAATGACAGTTTGAACCTTGACTTTGGTGAGTTGAACTTCATTCCCTTTGTGCCTTGTATTGTTCGGGGAAGGATACCCGCCGGATCATGTTGTGGCATGGAATGGAGTGGGTTGGGTTCACTGGTTGTTGAAATCTGTACATTCAACGCTCAGCTTTGCTGCGGACCCTGTAGTTCTTGATAACTCTAATGAAAAAAGACCCGCAACATTCGTTCCTTTTTTGAATTTGCTTTCAAATGATCGCTGTTCAAACATTCATGTTCATATTTATCTTTTACTTATTCGCTTCGCAGACCATCCTCTCGCCCAGAACTTCAACCTCACAGACGGAAGCGTCAAAGTCACAGTTCCGAACGTCCAACCCGGCGCAGACTACCTCATTGTCCGTAAGTCACCCTCATGCCTTTCATAACTCATTCAGGCACTGAATTTTATTCATGATACAAATAGTATTCGGCGATTCTGGCAACACGAGCCCGGATTTCTCTATCACGAATATCACCGTTCCCAGCACGGCGGCGACCTCTTCGTCGCCTTCTTCAACCGGGACGCTGATCACCACGCCGATCCCAATTACGGGCTCGACGATCACCGGTGGCGACTCGACGACGTCTACTACCGCCACTGATGCTCCCACTACGACGGATACTACTACAACAGACACTAGCACCGATACTGCAACGTCCCCTGTGACCACGCCTACGAGCCCCGTGTCTACTAGTAGCACTAGCACCTCGACTAGTACGTCTGCTACGACTGCAACCACCACAACTAGCGCGGCGTATCGCGCTAGCGGCATGGGTACGAAGACGCTCTCGCTCTTCGTATGCTCTGCCTTGGCCTTTGTCCTGGTTTGATAGACCATGGAGAATGGCATGTCATTCGCGCAAGGCTGCCATGATGCATGCACCCCTTATCGCACTTCCACGAACTCGCTCACGGACCCTCCCCTCTTCACTTCGATCTCACGTTTCGCGCAGCTCAGGCCTGCGAACGCACCCATCCACGCCTTCTAGCTGCTGCTGCTGTTATGATTGACATTGACATTTTACGCACACGTACCACACATATCCCCCCTCTTGCATAGCTCCAACTCCCTAATGTCCTCCCTCATGTTAATAGTTCCCCATTTACCCGCTACATATCCCTTTCACCTCTCACCCTCTCACCTTCATCCATTCGCGAGTGCACTTGCTCGTCTTTCTGATCTGCCTGGATCCTTTACCATCTACGCACATACTCATACACACGTACATACCTAGGACCCTTTTCATCTTGATCTGACACTTTCGCATATCTTTCTTCGTTCAACGCGACGCGAGGTGCTTGCTTGCTTCGGCATTGAAGGCGGCTACCCCTGCTTAGCGTTTGGTGGTAGTTCTCCGCGGGCTTTCACTTTTTTTTGGTTATCATACAACAACGTGCATGTACTAGTAGTGGCATATAACGAACGCACTTACTGGTTATTGATAGCTTTTGTGAGTGGACGTTGTTGGCAGTTGCAGGATGTAAGTTCGAACTGAGTGTTTTGATCGTAATCTATTTATAGATCTCTGAATTTAATCGAGGATGGATCGATGAAAGTGCGGTATGTTCATGCGTTTTGATAGATTCCCAATGATATGGCAGCCTCAGAACCTTGTATTTTCTATTGAACTTTGATCAACGAGCAGCACAAGCCGCAATACCAGCGGCATGTAACCTGAGGTAGACGAAATAGCGAATATCCTCTCATGTCTATCTCGTAACCTCTTCGCGTTATGCCGACATGTTATGCTGATTTGGAATTCAATTATAGTGGAAGTAAGTTAAGCCTGCGTTGCCTCCAAGTAATCACCTCCTACGTGCCAGTGAATGTATTATCAATACGCCGTTAATATTGTAACCTTGAATACATCCCACAAAAACTCTTGGACTAACTAACTATGCATGACAAGGAGTCGCGTACGCACAGGGTGAAAAAATTTGCTCGATTTTTGGGCATATTACGCATCGTGCAGGGGTGGTGCTTGATTAGGCGCCGGGGTGTCCAATCATTTCCGAATAACGCAGATACAAGTGGATGTCCAAGACCACATCGCGTCCGAACTTTAATTCAGGGAGGCATTGTTCTGAGAAAATCGATTTGATTAATGAATCAAAATTCTCTGTAGGTACACACCCCGATGACGACGTAGGAATACAGAGCGAATACTGCAAAAAATCTTGACAGAAATGCGAGTGGTGAGACAAAATGGGTGGAGAAAATTAAGTGTACGTGGTGTAAGAAATTATGAGGAAAAAGCAATAGAGTAAGTAGAAGAACGAAAGCAAGAAGTCCATACGTGAGATGGATCATGGTAGTACAAAAAATGCCAAAGTTATGATACATTGAGATGATGAGTCCGTGAGTCCATATTACACACCGCTCTCGCAGCATGAGTAACAATTGTTCAGAGCGTCGTAAGAGTTCGGTTATCGTCCATATCATTCAGAATCAACAAAACCGATGCATGCCGCGCCAGCACTGCATTGCTTCAATTAGTGATCGTGAAGAACTCGCCGGTGTTTCCAGAGTCGCCGAAGACTGTCATTGTCAACGTCATATAAGCCGACTGCGCGTGGAGTAAAAATTGGAGCGGAACGTACCTAGTATTTGGTAGTTCTTCCCTGGGGCGACTTTGGGCACGGTGATTTGGGCCTTGCCTTTGAGAACGTCGATGCCTTTCGCCAAGGGGTGCTCTAAAAAGCGCCATCAGTCCGACTTGGAAGAAAAAATAATGAATTGCTAATCACCGTAGTCCAGCTTCCCGTTGGTGACAAGGATGACCTGCGCCTGCCCGTTGGTGATCTGCTTCGGGGCGTCGCGTACATCCCTACACATCCAGCGGATCATTCGTCAGATCCACATCCGCTGCCACGCTGGATAAATCTATACGTACCAGGTGACGGTCTGTTTGGAGCCCACTTTCCATACGGAATGGCTGTTGGGTAAGAGCACGGGTGGCACGAAGACGTCCCTCGTCGAGAGCGAATCCGCCCCCAAGGCGATAGGCGCTGCGTTTACGAGCGAGAAGAATGCAAGGATGGCGAAGACGAAAGTAGAGAGGAAGTTCATGATGATTGTAGGTGGTTTGAGTGATACAATGAGGTTATGAGACGAGGAAGAAAGTTGTTTTTAAGAGTGCGTTGAAGTGGAAGAGGGTGACCGTTGGGTGAGGATCCACTCAGCCGACTCGGGCGCTGTTTTATACGAAAAAAAAGCCTCTGAGACATGTCATAATGAAAAATAGATCATATCGGAGAGGCTCTGACCCCGTTAAGGTGGTAGCTACGGATGGCTATGCATCAGCCCAGCTTGGGCAGGTGCTGGGATGGAGAAGCGACGAACTGTCGCATTGCATCAGTCACGTCGTCCGATGAAGGCGTTTTCTCACCGTCTGCTTCCTTCTTCTCCACCATGTTTAGGTTCTAATCTTGGAGTTGGGCCTAATCATCCTATAGGCTATATCCTCCTTGCACCCGGAATATGAACTCAAGTTCTGGAGCTTGCATGGCCTTGTTCTCTAGTCGTCCTGAGCCGCTTTCTGCTGCAGTATAGTCTTCCAGGGTGCTCCACTAGTGTTTCATGACTCAGAGTGGATTACTCAAAATATGTATGAACTCGAGGCATGGAGAACACGTTGGTGGCGTTCTGGGGTATATAAAGAACTGGAAAGCTATGATTATTGCTGGGTAATCCAATATCGCGAGATGTATGAAATCCTTGAATCTGGTGAGGTGGAACTTGTGTCGCCCGAAACAACCGCACCCTGAAGAAGGAAGCTCATTTCTTCTTGTTCAGGTCTTCTCAACTCTCGAGGCAATCCACAAATTTTCTGCACTGCAAGCCGCTCATCTGCCTACTCTCACCGCCTTCTCACTTCTCACTTCCTCAATCAAAGACGCTGTGGCGTCACGATGAGTATTCCTCGCGATGGTAGCCAAATCTCCTCTGAATTTGCTTGACGGGAATTGGGATCTTCTCTTATTATTGTTAGCTATTGAGGTATGGCCGCCCCATTACCCTTACAGAGCAAATTTTGCCTTGGGGCAGTCTGTTCTATCTGATAGCGTCGGAGTGGATCAAGCATCTCGCTTCCTAAAGATGAAGCGAGTCCCGTTATTGCTTCGCGTTCCGAATCACGCGTGGTGGAGCAAATATCTTTGTATTTTGTCTCATACTTTGCACCTTAAACATAACGTTGTGGTGGAGTATAGATGCGCTTCAGCTTTGGATCTGACGCCGACTTCGTAAGATGTCGTAGTGGGCACGATCAATTCAAACTACGTCAATTCTCATTATTTTAATTCAAAATACCAACCGCACTTAATTATCTTCATCGTCGTCGAACGCCGTCTGTTCAGAAGCCACCAATTCCCAAACTCTACAAGATCGAAAATCCCTCGTGGATCCTAGGGAGGTCTAATCTCAAGACGTCTAGCGACTAGTAAAGTACGGACATGGTACGGACATGGACATTGCAGGACTCGAGGGCGTAGCAAGATCCTGATCGCTGAAAAGAAGATCACGCCACAATTTCTCTGAATGCATGCAGCACACGCGGATATCTCTCGTCTCGTAATACTCCAAAAATCTATGTATTCGATGGCGCCCGACATCTGTGGCGGCGTTTCGTAGTCACCGACTGTGGCCTCGACAACGTATGGCGATGTACTCCAAAATGTGTTCAAGGTACGCACATAATCATAATTGTAACCACCGCCTTCGACAGAAATTTATCATCAGTGTCTGCTAGTCGTACGACCGCCTTTCGTAAACTCTCTCGGGGCTCAATTATCCGGACAACGCTCTCAAGCTTATAATGATATACTGCCAGCGTTCTTCTCTATCTACGTGGATCCCTTCATGCTCACCCCATGTCCAACCATCTCACCGTGCAAGATGATCCAGCCGCGACCACCGGAATATTAGCCGCCGCTTGAATAGCCTCCAAGACCCATCTGCACTCTGGCCCGCTCGGTTTCCCGCCGTCCAGCGCGACGCGTGTAGATTTCTACTACTCGAAGGTGCAGACTCTAGATTTCACTGAATATAATAGGAGGACGTGCTGGCTTCACGAGACGCGTGGTGGATTCAATCATCATCGACATCAAGCATGGCATAGACCTGAGAAAGAGCCACTCCGTCTATCTGGTCTAATCGTATTTTAATGCTGCAGTGCGTAATTCGAACCGGTAGAAGACGTGTACAGTATATTATACTGTTTACCCTCCATATCTAATCCGGTGTGTAGTGTCTAACTACTCTATGGGCCTACTGGAGTGCGTTCGCTACTAGTGAATTTTGAGGTACCCAATTACGCCTCCCGTTTGATTTGCGAGCGGGTCACTTTATGCTTTATACGACGCATAGGCACTGTGCTAGCGCATAATGACTTCTAGTAGATTACGTCGGTCTAAGCATAAGGTGCGCCGCCACCCACTTTGAATTTACAGTCAAAATTGTTCACTTCTACACTGCCAGACATCCCTATCTTTAATCTGTCTGCGCTGTTACTGGACCTAACAGGACTTAATTCCAATCAGAGCTATAACGCCTATTGGACCTCTCCCGGCGGATCTTCGATGGAAGTCATACTCTTAGTCTTATTAAGATGGAGCAATTATGTCTTGGCTATGGTGTTGAATCGCAAGGCTCAAATATACTTGAGGCTTTGACTGCGTCATCGGATACTATTCAACTACTACTCGTATATAACTTTTCTTCGTCGCTGATGAGTGAAGGATATCATGAGTCTCGCGTGCTATCGGAACGGACCAAAGTAGAGAGTTTAGTAACTATATCTTTCAAAATTTGAACAGTGTTAAACTCATAGTGAGCCTCGAGGATTTCATTATTGAGTACTGAGGAGCCCTTGTACTACATAGGTAATAAGTATGTAAAAAGAATGGTCAATAGGCCTTCTTTGTTGCGTCCTTTTATGGTCTTCCGCGCCTCTGTGTCTCCACACAGAGATATCGTGGCTATTTGCGTAACTAATCTTTACCCATGCAATCAGCCCCTGGTATTTTTGTTTGCAATTAGTCGCACCGTTGAGTTCTAAGTATAGTGCAAGTAATCTAATTTTAGACATCGCCTATTTTCGGCGCTTACAAGTCCAGTAGCGTTCAGCGCCCACCATCAATCTATCCAATGCATTTTGCAACTGTTCTACGTCAAAAACGGTCACTACTGTCTTTTTATTCTGCGAATTAGTTGTTTGTGGTTGCAGCAGCACTAACCAGCATATGACAAGCTAAATTATCATGTCTTTGTATCCTTGCATATTATGTATAATCGCCGCTCCCGGAAGATTATCTTGGAGGTCTTGGAATAGAATAATCAAGATAGCATTGGAAGAAGTAACATAATGCTAAAAGCAACTATCTATAAAATCAACAATGTAGAGTAAGCACAATATAAACTCAATCCTTTCTCTTGAAGAGCCTGAGGGAACGATAGAATAATGCCAAGAACACATCCGAGCCAGGCGTCGGCTTAACAAGGCCATTTCCCTTGTAATCAGGTTCAGTCGCAAATATTTCAAAGGTCGCCTCTCGTCCGGAACCCTATAGCATAACGGGCATTGAGTCAGATATCAATTTTAGTGCTACTAACTTGAGCAGTACTCACAATCATAACGGAGGGGAAGCCTGGGTTGAAGGGAATAATACCTTCCAAAAATTGAATGTGCTCGTTTGTCAAGGTGATGTCGAGAGCCTCGAGGTTGGCAACGAGATGTTCGACTTTCCTGCCACCAACGAGGGGGAAGACGAAGGGAGTCTTCTTCATCAAGTATGCAATGGCCACTGAAGAGAAAACAGATGAGTATGGAATATGGTGGTTAAGAACTTCGAAAGAGTGCTTACCAGACGTGATATTCTTCGCTCCAACTTCCTTAGCTACCTTCTCAAGAGCATGACTCATCTTCTTCTCTTCTTCATTCCTCCTCCAGTCCATGCCCATGATTGCGCGTCCTTTCTCTCCGCTCGCTTCACATTTCTCTTCTTCTTCATCCGTGCGCAATTTGCCACCAGCAATGACGTTCCAGGGAGAGAGCGCCATACCCTCGGAACGCGCCATTGGGATAATTTCGCGTTCGAACGAGCGATCCATGACGTTCCAGAGGCCCTGATAGATGACGAAGGGTGTTAGGAGGAGACTCCGGAAGGGAAAGGGAATCGGACGACAGAAGATGGGAGTGACGAACAAGGTTCAAGATGTGTATCTACTACATGATGTCGGGTTTATGTAGGGCGATCGTAGGACGATCGGGCGGCGGGAACTACCGTATGGGGAGGTGGAGAGACGTAGTCGTAACATCACCCCCTCCCTTCGAAAAAAAGGAGTGAGGTGTCGCGGTAGCGAGTAAAAAAGAGAAAAAAGGAATTTAAGGTGAAGAATTAAAGGAAGAAACAATATTGTGAGGGTCACGCAGTGTGGAAACGAACGAAGCAGGAAGCCATTTAGCATCCTCTGTATTTTGATTCGAAAGGAGAACGAGATAGAAAACATTGTTGCGCAATTCGCGTCGATCCAGGATTTGTGAGATTTCAGGGTAGTCATCCGGGATTTCGGGAAGAACAGTGCCAGCAGATTGTGAAGGGAAAGAAGGCTGGGTGTAAGGGACGAGTTTGGAAATATGGAAGACATCGTGAATTCGCCAGTTTGTTGGTAGCTCTAGGCGATATGATTGTAAACCAATTTTTTGTAAGACTTTAAACGGTCCATGGCGGCGGTTGTCGAGCTTCTTTGACGGTCGTAGAGAATTAAGGCCGCTGGCATCGAGAAGGACTTGAGTGCCGGGCAGGAGAGGAGGAGCAGCGCGGTGATGTTGATCATAGGAACGCTTCATAGCAGCAGCTGCTAGACGGAGAGCAGACGATGTCTCCTTTGCGAGGGCATCCATTTGCTTCGCGAAGGTGTCAGCGCGCGGGATTCCGGAAGCCACATGACGCATTGGGATAAGTGGACGGCGAGGTTCACGTCCATAGTTGAGGAAGAAGGGCGAGTAACCAGTAGAGGAGTTGACCTTGTTGTTGAGCGCGAATTCTGCGCACGCAAGCCATTCAGCCCAGTCGGATTGACGTTCGTTGCAGAAAATGCGCAGATATTGCTCCATCTCTTGGTTCATACGTTCCGTCTGGCCATCTGTTTGTGGTCTGCGTGCAGTGGAAAGATTTTCGGTGATGCCGAGCAGTTGATTGAGGGCGCGCATAAAGTTGGAGATGAATTGGGGACCGCGGTCGGAGATGATACGGAACGGTAAACCAAAGTCTTTCCAGACGTGATCGCGATACTTCTTGGCGGCGGTTTCGGAAGTGATGGTCTTGTTGCAAGGTATGAGTCGCACCATTTTCGAGAGACGGTCGACGCAGACCATGATTGAGTCAAATCCACGTGAGCGAGGCAAATCGGTGACGAAGTCGCAAGAAATAATTTGCCAGTAACCTTCGGGCACTTCGTTGGGGGTGAGTAAACCCAATGGTTTTTGGCGGAGGGGTTTGGTGCGTTGGCAGGTGGGGCAGCCATCAACATAGGTATGGGCATCCTTTGTCAATGTAGGCCACCAGAAATCTCGTGTGATGAGCTCCACTGTCTTCGTACGGCCAGGGTGACCACATTCGATGCTGTCATGGCATGCGTGAATGATGCGCTCCCGCAGTGACTCCGCGTTGGGGACAAAAACACGGTTAAACCAAGAAGCTATACCCTCCTCGAAGGACCAACCAGGTTTGCCAGAGTGTCGAGCGAATTCGGATGACGCCAGTAGCGAGTGGCGACGGATGTCTTCTAGGAGCGAGTTGGGTGTATATTCGATTGAGGTGCGCCGGATGTGTTCAGGTCTGAGCAACGTTATTTCGTTGTTGTCGCTTTCTCCTTTGTCGTAGTCCGGGCGGCGGGAGAGGGCATCGGCGCAAATCATGGAGGAGCCGGGCTTGTGAATCAAGGCAAAATCGAACTCCGAGAGTTCTAAGGACCAACGAGCTTGGCGCCGGTTGAGCTTCTGGTTCGTCATGAAGTACTGCAGATTCTTGTGGTCGGAGAAGATTTCGAAAGGGACAGAGGAGCCATGGAGGTAACGGCGCCATTCAGTTAGTGCACGCATAATGGACAAGAGCTCACGGTCGTGAATATCATAGTTCCGTTCAACATCACTCAGCGATTTGGAAAAGAAAGCAATTGGACGCCAGCTGTCGTCTTGAAGTTGGCTTAGAACTGCGCCCGTGGCATATCCGGAGCTATCAGCCTCGACTCGAAAGGGGGCGTCATCAAGAGGAATAGCAAGGATAGGCCCAGCAACGCCGGCAGCTCGCAGTGCAAGGAATGCGTTGTTTTCAGCAGGGGACCAAGACCAAGAAGCGGAACCACAGAGACGGTTCAGGGGGCTCGCCAGTTTCGCAAAGTTCCGGATGAAACACCGATAGAAGTTAACAAACCCTAAGAATTGTTGGACATCTTTTTTATTTCGCGGAGTAGGCCAAGCAGAGAGAGCATTGATCTTTTTAGGATCCATTCGCAACAAGCCTTTCGATACAATGACACCGAGATATTCGACTTCGAGAGCCTCAAAAACACACTTGTCAGGGTTAAGGCACAAATTGTTCGCACGCAGGATATCAAGAACTTGACGCGTTAAGGCTCGATGTGTGGCAAGGTCATCAGTAAAGATGAGGATATCGTCCATGTAGATGATGACGTGTCCTGTCAGAATCAGATCTCGGAACAAGTCATTCATCATGTTTTGGAACGTCGCCGGAGAGTTAGTCAATCCAAAGAA
Source organism: Pholiota conissans (assembly GCA_015484465.1). Taxonomy (NCBI): domain Eukaryota; kingdom Fungi; phylum Basidiomycota; class Agaricomycetes; order Agaricales; family Strophariaceae; genus Pholiota; species Pholiota conissans. Next base: position 16,662 of record MU155560.1, read on the forward strand.
CATAACAAGAGGTTCGAACAGTCCACGGTTCGTGATAAAGGCAGCTTTATGTTCATCGCCTTCTTTCATGCGAACGTTATTGTAGCCCCAGCGGATATCGAGCTTAGTGAAATACTTGGCGCCCTTAAGTTTGTCCATTAATTCGGAGACGAGTGGCAGCGGGTAACGATTCTTGATGGTCATATCATTGAGCCGACGATAGTCTTGAACAGGTCGAAAAGAGCCATCTTTTTTCTTAACGAAGAAGAATGGAGAGGCAATGGGAGATATTGAAGGGCGGATTCGACCAGATGCAAGGTGCTCATCAAGGAATTTGTCCAATTCATCCTGTTCTGAGCGTGACAAGGGGTAGATTTTGCTCGATATAGGTTTAGCATCCGGTTTCAGCTCAATAGCGTGGTCCCAAGGGCGTCGAGGGGGCAGGTGATCAAACTCTGTTTTCGCAAAGACAGGTGCATACTCCTTCAGATAGCGATCTACACCTACAGCAGCAGATTGCGTACTACGCAAGTAGTCAAACACACGGGGGTCCGTCCGCTGAGAACGCTCGAGCGAGTCTCTCTTGTTCAGGTCAACACAGAGTAATGAGTCATCGTCTGTAGGGCGCAGCTCCTTGCAGAGGATGTCAAACCATTCAGCATCAATGTCGTCAGGTGAATCACCGTACGAGTCCTCTTCAATCGTCCAGACCGTGTCAATATCAGGTCCAGCGAGTGCACTAGAATGCAGATGAGGTACAGAGGAATGTGGGGTAGACAAACAAGGAGCGTTAGCAGCATGGAGACCGAGAGAAGAGAAATCTGGGCAGCCCTGGAACTGAGAACCACACGAATCCGGGCAGCGAACGAAGAAAAGATTACCAGCTTTCCAGTCAACAAGAGGATTATGGAAATGTAACCAATCAAGCCCAAGGATAACGTCGGATGAACCAGTATTGGTGAGGCGGAAAGTCAAGATCTCAGAGTGGTCTCCAATCGTCATCCACAGGCGTGAGACATGCGTGATGGAACCCCCGCAATTCAGGGATCCGTCAGCATTGTAAACACCAATGGGGTGTGGAAGCGGGATAGTCGGCAGGTTGTGCTTGCGCGCGAAGTCGACGTGCATGTAGCCGAACTTGGAAGCACCGCAATCAATAAGAGCCGAGGAGACTTGAACAGAGACTTTGGGGACACCAACGGAGAGATTCTCTTCGACACTTGTTAGCGAGAGGGGAACGACAAGTGAACGATTTTTTAATTCGCCATATCCAATCGACTGAAGACGATCGCGGGGTTCTTTGAGCTGTCGCAGGATTTGAAGCGCAGGTTCTTCGTCGAGAAAGAGCAGAGATTTGACAAGACCCTCAGTCAGTTCGAGTTTGCGACCAGGATGTACCCAGCCAGCTAGGGCACGAAGGACACGCTGAGAATTGGGATACATGACACGAAGGCGATCCAGGAGAGCAACGTCAGAATGCTTGGGGCCGTTTTTTTGATGGATAGTAGAGGAGATAGGTGGCATAACAGGGCAAAAAGAATGGTTGGTGGAATGTTCCTCAACACCGAGGAGTAGTTCATTGTTGGGTGTAGGATGGCACGTACGCAATAGACGGAAATCTTGATCAACAACTTCGACACAGGATGCACGGAGGCGAGGCGATACGTTTTTTGTGGAGGGTGTCACTATATTAAGGCGGGTAATAGGTACAACAGGGAAAACCAACGAGGACGTATCCTTCACTCGTCGGAGTCTACAAAAAACGTCTCGAAACCGGAAGCGATGCGGGCAAAAATCTCACTATCATCATCCATATCCTCCTCCTTGGGTTCATCCTCCATTAGCTTGCGAACCGTGTCAACCGAGTCCTCCAACCCCTCAATGTGTTCCAACAGTGCGCGAGCACGATCACCGAGCTTCTTCGTCGACGGGCAGGAGCGTAAAACATGGCCAACTTGGCCGCATTTCCAGCAAGTGCGCGGCGGGGCAGTTGTTGCAGGACGAGCGCCGGCCGTAAACTGTGGTGTCTGCGAAGTGGGAGCTGCGGGGCGGGCCGTTGGAAAGGGGGTGCTAGTGGACTGAGTAGGAGGTCCAGTAACCTGAGGGCGGGGAGCGAAGGGAGTGAAGCGACGGCCGGCGTATCCAGCAGGCGCAAAGAAGGAACGATCAGCTGCGCTCCCACGCAAATCACGGTCGACACGTAAGACAGTCGCTTTCCACTCGGCGTAGGTTGATGGCTTTGGTGTCCGACGATTGGCTTCGTCGAGAACATCCCCCCGTAAGGCCCGCTTGAGCGCAAATACAATCGCAGAGTCATTGAATCCAGCGTCAGCTTTCAGATCTTCGAATTCGACAAAGAACTCCTCAGCGGGGCGACGGCCCTGCTCAATCTTGTGGAGCTTTCGCTGAGCGTCTTCCACAATGTGTGGGTTGCCAAAGGAGTCGCGAAGACGGTCCTCGAAGTCAAGCCAGGTTGTAAAGATGTAGTCGCCAGAGACAATATCGCGCAAGAATGCATCACGCCACCGGATCGCAATGCCTTTGATAAGTCCTAAAGCAAAGCGGATGCAAGCTTCGACAGTGTTGAACACATGCGGTTGGGCTTGGAAGATGTTTACACAGGAGTTCAGGAACATTTCGAGGGTTTTCGGTACACCTTCAAAAGGGTCGGGGTTTGCCATGCGGATTCGAGCGGTTGCAACAGAGTAAGGCGAGTCGGAAGCAGCAGAGACAGGAGTTGGTTGGGTCTGAGCTTGAGAAGTGAGGACACTGCTGAGGACGGTTTGGAAAGATTCCGTCATGGTACGAGTCTGCTTCTCCATAAAGGCGTTTTGCGACACAAGGATACGTTCAAGAGTTGACAAGGTAGATTCCGCAGAGTCAGAGTTGGAACGGCCACGAGAGCGGCCACGAGAGGTGGAACGTCGTGAAGATCGATGAGAGGCGGGACTAGTGTCGACCACAGGGGGAGCCAGAGAAGAACCTGCACGCGGTGGGGAGTGAGAGTGAACCGTAGGGAAGTTGAAGCCGTCAACATCTGCTAAAACGTGGAAAGCATTGCGGGAACGTTCGCGACTGCGAGTCGAAGGGGCCATCGAAGAGAAGTGAATATATGCGGAGAAGACAAATGAAAGAAAAGTGAATATATGCGTGAAAAGCGAAGGGAAAAGTGAATATATGCGTATTAAAGTGAATATATGCGTAGGAAGAAAGAAACACGAAGAGAGACAAACAGGGAAAAAGGCGGAATCAATCCTTCAGAAGCGAAAGATCAATAATTTCGTGAAGGATGAAAACAGTAGGTTCGGTGGGTCCGTTGGGCGTGCCAGGCTGGGGAAGAGCAACGTAGAGAACTTCTTGAATGAGAATAACAGGTTCGGAATCAGGTAAAAGCGTGAGGTCAATGGTTTCGACAACGGTAACAGGAACAACGGTAGGGATCATAGAGAAAGTAGAAGGCGGGATACCAGAAATAAGGGAAAAAAAGGGGCGGGCGGGCAATGTATGAAACAGGGAAGGGCGGGAGATGGAGAAGGGCGGGAAACAGAGAAGGGCGGGTGAAGTTAAAGGGCGTCGGTAGGTTTTCAGATTAAGTATCTTGAACCTAATGTTAGGAGGAGACTCCGGAAGGGAAAGGGAATCGGACGACAGAAGATGGGAGTGACGAACAAGGTTCAAGATGTGTATCTACTACATGATGTCGGGTTTATGTAGGGCGATCGTAGGACGATCGGGCGGCGGGAACTACCGTATGGGGAGGTGGAGAGACGTAGTCGTAACAAAGGGTGTCAATGCGTGATCGCGCGCGTACTGGTTAGCTTTGGCGACGACCCAGGCCGGCATGTCGGAAGCCCCCTAAAATAAATTATAACCTATCAGCTCGAGCTATACTCCGTGAAGGCGTAATACCAGAACGAGAACGTACAAGATAAAGGACCTTCCCTTGCTGGACCAAATTGTGCAGGGATTGCATAACTTCCTCAACAGAAGTGCTCCACTCCCAGAAGTGGACGTAGAGCAGGTCGATGTAATCCGTTCGAAGGTTCTTCAAGGACAACTTGACGGACATGTGCATAGACTTAGAGCTGTTCCCAACAGAGAGAACATTGTGCGAATCATGAGGGTGCGTATTGTTACTGTACTGCAGAGCGCGTCAGCGACAGCGTGCGCAATCAAATTCCAACAAAGGTTTACCTTTGTAGCGATGAAGAGCTTGTCGCGAATACCGCGCTGTTCTGCCCATTCTCCAATGAATCGCTCAGAAGAGCCGTCCTGACTGTGATCGCGGGCATTAGACAACATCCTCATAACCAATGAATGCGATTACTTACTAGACGTTGGCGGTATCGATAAAGTTGCCTCCAAGGTCGTAGTAGGCGTCCAGAAGCTTGAAGCTTGATTCCTTGTTCATCGAACCCATTCCCATATTTTCCCACTGGTCACCGATGCTCATGGCGCCCAGCTGGATAGGGGAGACATGGACACCAGCTCTGGGAGAGAGCAATCGGTAGCGAGCAAGTCCAGAAGGATTGGAAGAGGCTGGGGTAGAAGACATATCGAGGAAGTTTCAAATACGATTTGATGATTGTACTCCCTAAGACTGGAGCCCTTTTATACGTGAAGGAAGATGTCCTCAGATCGCCTTGCATCCCCGGTGCCGCTACGATGTCGTGTTCTTTTTACGAGTCAGTAGTTCGTCACAACCGGTTTACAAGACAGTCGGCAAGTTCTACTTACCGGTGCGTAAGGAGGATCGTTATTCGTCAAGTTTTTGTCTGAAGAGGCTGTTTCATTGCCAGATCATTGGGGGTCTTGCGGTGAGGTTTTCCTAAATCTGGACAACACACGCGTTCGGAAGGCATGGTTCTGATCGAAGGCTTTGTAAACGTCGTTTCTAATCTTCAATCTGACTCAACGCGCAAGTACAGTACGTGCCGAACTTCGACGCGGTACGTACGCGTTTGATCGGCACCACTAAGTTTGGCGTGATGGTTACCAAATGCGGATATTCAATATTGAAGACAAAATACAACGCACCTAGTTATGTATTAGAATACTCCCGGCGCGTTGTCGGGCAGGGAAGAAGGACAGATCAGACGAGTTCATACCTTCCCATTGAAGGCCGCAAGTTGAAGGTGGCAAACAGATTCAATGTCATCTCCTACAGATACTGTACGAAAACTACGAGTATGATAGACATCGCTTTATCAGAGCACCCAAGACCGTAAACCAGCTTAACCTTTTGTCCCAAAAGCCTTGAGGTAAACACAAAGTATAGACAAGAAAGTATCCGTTCCAGCTGCCAGCTTCACAAGTTGGGTTCCCTTGTGGCTCAGGGAAAAAAATTCGAACCTCGCAGCTCTGCCGGCGCCCTACACAACAACGCGCTTAAGAAGGATAATAGTTTAGCTGGAGCGTTCAATAACATCAACGGGGAACTACGGGCAAAAGGAAATGATAATCTCAATGTATTCAATACAGTACGTGAACCTGTGAGAGATTATATCGCCTCGAGGTCAATGACGATCAGAAGTTCGATTTTTCAGGGAAGACAAAAAGGTGCTTGTCCTTTATCCATGAGATATGCAATGGCCACTAGACAAAACACATAATTATGAGAAAAATGAGCAAAACGTTTAGCCTAACTCTAGCCGAGAAACGTTAATATCGATATTTTGTGCGCGTCAAATACCGGAAACAACTTCCATTCGGCGTCGATAAACTTGCCGCGAAGGCAAGGTTGAGATACACTTGAAACTTGACTCCTTATCCATCGAGCCCAATCCGATGTACTGAACCGAAATGTATGGTGGCAACGATAACGCATAACGCTTGAATTTTTTGTTGCCTAATTTGCTCAAAGTAACGCATAACGCGGGCGTGGTTGCTATATATTGTAAGACAAATCTATATAAGGAAATTTTCGGAGTTTTGCGCCGTTTGCGAGCTCATTCGTCGCCTGCACTCGTTTCCTTCTATTTTGTCATTGGAAGTCCCTCTCCCCATTGTACACCATCGTCTCGATAAGCCCACACACTTTCTTCATCACCAGTTGGCCTCCAGACACCATCTTCCAGCCTGATAGAACTCCGAGAAAGGCAGAACTGACCTGCAATCTCAGGTATCTGCAAG
>MU155561.1:0-17516 GCA_015484465.1 Pholiota conissans
CCTGGTGGAAATGACCTGACAAGGTTCTGGAGACGGGTTACGGCGTGGGCGTTGGCGTGAGTGGCGTAATCTGTCAGCATGATGATTTAGATTGGTCGAAAGAGATGGGCTTGCTAGGGGGAGGTATAACGTTGATGATGCTGGGGCACATTGGTATTTATACCATATTTGCGCCGAGAACGCATTGCGTCGGAATTGCGTCTCCCTCCGAGCCACGATTTCCTGCCACTGAAAACGTTATTCTGACCGCTGACTGTGCCTTGGTTAACACCATCGTCCATTCTGCGGCTAGTTTTCGCACTTCTACGCTATTTCATGCGCGCTTACTCTAGTAGACTGCGTGGCGCCATTGCCCTTAGTTTTCCGACGTTGTGTTTTGCGGTAATGTGGCTGTTGTGCCACCGGTATCCAACTGTTGTTCTCGAGAGGGTACGATTACATCAGTTGTTTAAGCGCATACATACATTCTAAGGGCTGGAGCTTGTACCTGACGAGCGAGAATAGAGTCAGGGCGTCATTGTACGTTGCTCAATCAAGCGCTCATACACAGTGTACCATACTGGTGGCATAACAGGTGGCATAACAGTCACATTACTGCAAAACATAGCGTCGGAATACTAAGGGCAGTGGCGCCACGCAGTCTACTAGAATAAGCGCGCATGAAATAGCGTAGAAGTACGAAAAAGTAAATGCGTTGAATTGTTTCTTATCCAAACCGTCAATATAATAATATCAAATGACCATTAATTGCGAATTGAACATCTATGAATATGGTACCGTATTCTACGCACTAGGAGACAACTACATAATTACAGTATCAAAACACCTCTTTATCGTCAGGTAGATGATGTTGTGGATGTCGAGAATTGAAATGGGTTTTCATGTGTTGTAAAGTACGGGCGACTATTGGACATGCAGTAGTCACATTGCACACATAAACACTGTAAGCATGACGCTTCTTTGCAAAGTCAGTGATGTGTTCAGGCTTCACATTGCCTACAAATTTGACATTGTAGACGATATACTTCCCTGCTTGGTCTATCGAACATTTCTTGGAATCGATGTCAACCTGCAGTGATTTAAAGCGCTCCAATGTAGAGTCATTTGGGAAAAGGATCTTCAGGTGTGTTTCTTGGATTTTGTCTAGGATATGGGTGGGTATATTAAGATCGACGATAGGGTTGGGTCCTGTGTAGCCGGGTCGGAACGATTTGAGCAGATTCTGTAGGCGCTTTATGGCGTTGTCGTGATCCAAGCCTCGATGTGTGCGTTGTTCACCTTCAGATTCCCTTGTAGCGCTTGCGCTCGAGGGCACATTCCAGGCGTCATCTGTCGGCATGGTGATTTAGATTGTCTGTGTGGGTGTACTTGATGTCGATCAACCGAGGTCTATAGGCGATAGTTGTGGATGGGTTAGAACTCAGGACTGAGTGACATTCTCACAGGAAGTTGAAAGAGTTGGGCTTACTAGGGGAGGTATACCGATAATACTGCTGCACAGTGGTATTTATACGCTAGTTATACTGAGCCACAATTTTTCTGCCACTATTGCGATTTACTGCGTCAGAAATTAATCGAGTGTGGCTTGCTTCACAATTAGATTACAACCACAGCACTTCAGATTAACTTCGCTCGTTTCTCGCTCAAAGTACCCAGAGCAAGCACTGCGTAGGCGGATTACGAGGTTGACTTAAACATTATTCGGGCATATTTCCATTAAAATAAATCGGTTGTTTCCAATTGCTCAAGCCCATTGAAATAAAATGGGTTTCGTTGGCGAGACAGACAATATGAGATGAGTCGGAACTGATATTCCTTCAATTTTTAACCGAGGGATGAGTGGCGCGTTCCGAGGGAGAGTTCAAAACAACCACTCTGAATCGACGGAACGCTCGGCTTCAGGCTCTTGGGCTGCCGAAAGCCAGAAATGATGAGCCGAACCAAGCCAGGCTATGCACGCCGGGACGGCGAACCTAATCACATTTCGGCAGTCGCCGAGACGCACCATCAGCATTTTGTAGGTGGTTGATTTTCACTTCTACCACGCACCTTGTTCACATCGTCGTTTTGTTCATCTCCCTCGCATCAGCTACCTCGAAGACCACGCAAAAAAGGTGGATTAGGGGATGGAGATCACGTATAATGCCCGTGGAAGCGGTAGAATCACTAATAGGTACGACTCCTACTCTCCTCCCCTCTCACCGTCGCGGTCTCGCTCACCAGCACTACGTAGCATTTGCGCTCAAACTTGATGCTGCTAACTCTACATCTCTTGAGCCACCGCTTCTGTTCACGAGCGTAGGATTTCCGCGCCACGTCACTCCATCGCCTACGATGACTCGCTGCCATCCATCGATGCTGGCATAGCGCGTATTCGCCAAACAATGCCAATACAATGTTAACGCGTGACGCCTCGTTACTATGTATTCAGCTCCATCACCGCTGTCTATCGTTGAACTCGCCTGCCAAAGTACTTGCCCGCTGCCTCAATTTCCAGCCGCGCCGGTCATCAACCCTTTGTACCTCGTCCCCACTCACATACCCAACCTACGCTACCGTCTAAACGTACAACGAGACTTCACATCGGGGTTTCTTCAGCGTAGAGACGCATAAAACGGCGAGGACTAAGCGTCGAGCTCGCTCTGAGCTGCCTACCCTCAGTATGGCCCACGGCTCCAGCTTGAGGTATGGCCGCGTATCCACATCATCTTTTTTTTTGTCAGCATCAACTCACTCATCGCTCTCAGCGTCGCTTGATCGCGGTATACATTGTTGAAACTTTCATTTTAACGGTTCCCTTTACGCGGTGTTGTGCTCAGGCGTAAATATTGGAGGTTGTGGCATGTCCGATTCGTTGAAGTTGCTTAGGTATTGAAAGGTGCGTCCAAATCCAATTATCAGCGCCTCCAAACTTTGACTTTCGATGACTTCTCTTCTAGTGAGTGTCCCGCTAGTAGTTACTCGCCCTTTCGTCTTTTTCCCCCGGAAATCAATGCTTTGTTTATGGTATCTTTCAATCCTGAAAAGTCGTTTACGTATCCCCTAATGCGCATATACCACTATCTTGCTTGTAACGTATCTTAACCTGAGCTCTCAGTATCGCTGTTGGTTCTCTCTGTGCTCGCTCCTCTGAGTGTTAGACTCCCCTCGGCATCTATTGATTCTACTGTCGAACTTCGAAGATCCATACTTCCCCTCTCTACTTTGCAAAATTTCTACATGCTGCCTTCTCAGCGTGAGCCATGGATATGTGGAGGTGATATGCGTGTGTCTTCTATGCATGGCACTGTAAATTTGATTGACTGGGTATAGTATCCTTCTTGATAACGAGGCCTTAGATCTGGCTTTGTTGGGAATCGAGCCGAATGACTATCTTAAGGTTCTTTCTGGACTTCTAACGACGTAGTTTCTCTGGGACGATAGAGTTGGAATTGCTCGCTTATCGGACGCGGATCGAAACGAGGGACCGTTCGCACTCTAGGTACACGCGCGACGATACCGTCCATTATCGAAGTCGGATTTCCATTGGCATTCCATCTGTCCGTTTCGTCCTTTGTGCTGGTTTCAAGCACTGAAATGTATATATAGTGACATCAGTCGACCTTCCACGGTGTACGCGTCTCTCTTTGCTCTGTTGAACGCCTTTCGTTGCGTCTTTTCAATCATGGACGGCCTCTGGATCTGTTTCCCGAAAAACCATATACATATGTATCGTCTGATTCATGGAAATTCTTACCGAACCACCAACTGGATAATCAGTCAAGCTAGTCAAGATTGATTCTAATGAATTGATACGTCCGTCATTCCAGGAACACCAAACTTTACTTTTTACAAGAAGCTTCTGAGCTCACTTCATGAGCATGTCTCAAACAAAATGCCCATTTGGTTACTTCTCATCGAACCACGCTAATCTGATCTCCAAATCTCTCGAGTCAACAAATGAGCAATTTACACCCATCTCGAAAAATCATGAATCCAAAATGGGCCGAAATGGACTCCATTCTTCATAACGATAATGTCTCATGAATTGGTGACGGACGAGGAGGTTATAAGGGAAAAATCGGCCATTTCCAGGGTGTTCGGATGCCCTGTTTTCGCACTTGAGAGCCCAGGGATATTGACCAAAATCTGAGAAATTTGGCCAAATAGTGTCCCATGTATGTCAAAGTCTCGGTCGGTGTCTCCGGTCGCGTCCGTTAGGCGCGCGAGACTTGTCTCAATCTGGCGTCCTTAGTCACGTGCGCTCAAAACGGTCGCAAACGGTTGTTCCGGCCCGCCGATTTCCCATGTGAATGGCGGGGCTGCCCCTCCAGAAGACTTTGCGAATTTTTGACAAAGAACCGGATAACGGACCGACTCAAATTTGGAGCATGCTGAGAAGCTCTGCGCCTATCCGAAATTGCAGCCCAGCGCAGACGAACTCAGACTATTCAGAATTCAGAATTTCGTCTCAGAGATAAGCTCAGCTCAGCTCCGCCAGACTCCGCCCCGCGCAGGAAAGCGACTCCCAACACAGATTCTCACAGAACCGTTTTTCACTGGGCTTCAAATCCTGGACTTTCCATACAGCTGCAGTCAACAAAAGAAACAAATCCGATGCATGCCTGACCAACTTGCTCAAGGAAACCAGGAGCTAGAGGTACGCTCCGTAACGTCCAAGCCTTACGTGAGCGTTTATTCCTCGATCGATTCAGTACTTCCTTTGACGACGCCACACATAGGATTTCGTGTGGACCCTTCATTGTGAATTTATTTCGGATGCAAATGAAGACGGGCGCACTACGACTAAGAAATTTTGGTGGCTCCCTGCCATGTATATTGTACGTTTTCTGCTTGGAGCTCGTGGCTGAAATAAATGCTGATTGTACCTTCAGGGAATAGGAGGCATGGGAGGCATGCACCATACAGTCCGGATTTTGTCGGGAAAATTGCGCGGCACATTTGGGACAACAAAATTTGTTTATCCTTATGAAGTCACGAAGGAAGGCAGTTTGGTACCGATGAACTATAAACCTTCCTAGCTTGTAGACTATAGCATAATTATCGGTTTTTAATGAGGTTTTTGATTGAGTTATTATAGTAAACCTATGGTCAGACCGAGCCATGAGATGAATTGTGACCACATAGAAGTCATGACAGTAAAAATATATGTATCATTCGAATGTGTGTCAGATAACCTGTTGTTGCATGCGGACTACCAAGATGTCTGCTGACGGCGACCTTGAGAGCCCGTACAAATGTACGCACATTCGAAGATTCGCTGCTGCCGCGACATTATTATTATTTTTGTTTACCCTCGTCTGTCACCACCGCAAGGAGCGGAAAACTGTAGTGAATGCGATGAAGCGGCGAAATGAAAGCTTGACCAGATGAGGGAACATGGATTTCAACATCCTCTCGATTCGTACTGAGCGATCAACCTCCCAGGAGATAGTACTACGTCATTCTGATCAAAATCTCTAGTTAAAAATAGCATGTAGAGGGCTAATTTCTGTCAAGCTGCAATCAAATACAATCATTCATGTGGTTTCGGTAGGCTTCTCGACACTGTAGACACAGAAAAAAACCTTCACAATGTGGCCGAACCCGTTGTTCTACGAATAGTCACATACCGTCATGAATCACGTTTATTGAGTGCGTGCATGGAGTACATAGATCGACGAAAGTGAAAAGCATAAGCCAGTCACGGTAACAGGTACACAGACTGTCGCAAGAACTACAAGGACAAATATAGAGCAAGCCAAGAAGGTCAAAGTACAAGAGGTTTAGATTTACATAGCGTGATGGCGACGACGGACTAGACGGAGAAAATGCATTGTGCAAGGAGACGCTGGAGCTGCGGGCCGGGCCAGGTGACAGATCCAAAGCCGCTATAAGTAGCAGATAATGCTTATGAGAGAAGATGATTCTTCAGCTAAGCACATTTTGGTCACTGATACTCGAAGTCGATACTAGGCCAGAGAAGAACCACAGGATGGGCTCTCTGAGCCACTTGGTCAAGAAAACGTCCAGTCTCGAATCTCACCCGATGCACGCCACTCGCAGGACGAAGAAAGAGATATGTACGTCGCGAGTGTCTGAAGCTAATTGATTTCGCACCCTAACAACTCAACTTAAACGTCAAACTTGGGTGAGCCATGACGACAGAAAAGAATACAAATAGCGCATGCGCACCGTTTAACTGCATGCTTGAGTACCTGTAAAAGTTCAGTCCCGAATCCCTAATACAAGCCACCACCACTCGCAGGAGCGGAGAATGTGATATTCGCGCCCCTAACAACTTAAATGTAAAATTTCGGTGAACCATGAACGACAGGAAAGAAATAGCGTGTACGCACCGTGATCCGATAGGACCAAACAGATACTCAGGATTTGTTCATGTCCTCGGAGCTCTCCATAATATCTCGAACATCGTCTGCGCCTATGTAGGCAATACGGGACAAGGGAGAAACAAGCGTGAGCTCGGATCACCTGTCACAATGGGGACACACGAACGAGCGATGGCCTTGGTTCATTAAATGAGGGCCGTCGTACGCCCCATGTCGCGACTAGGAAAGATCGAGCGTTGTCCAACGTCGCGTTACTGTACCCGTAAAGTGAGAGTGTACCGCCCATAGTACGTAGTACGCAGAGATGGCATAGGTGTGCCTAGTTCCGTCTCAGACGACATGAATTTGAAAAAGTCGGCTTTCGCAACGTTGTAGAGCACTTAAATGGGCATTGCAGGGTATCTAAGATCGTAGATAATGGTCTAATGTGGGCGCGAGATGGACGGTGATGCAGTGTCAGAAGAGGCCGACGTATGTAGTAGGCGCGTGATGGAGGCCATTAGGGCGGGCGGAAATGATGGTATGCGCTGGAGGTGACCGGTAACCGGTTGTGTGGCGGCGAGGGAGAGAAAACTCAGTCACAGTAGGAGGAGGGTCGGATGAGGTAAATGGATGTCAATGGAGACGTGTAATCGTAGTTGTTCCTGTAGAATCAAGTTTAGAGCGATCCGAGGAAGGATGAGAAAGAATAAAGCACGGGTGTGAAGGAAAGCAAACGTACTATGTAACTGCCAAGTATCCTTTCATATCCTCCGAAACGATCCTGAACATCCATCCCTGAGTCGAAACAGAGAAATGTTAAACTGGACTTCAGGCGGTTGACTGTCCTCTTCGTGAGATTCTGGATCATGTCCTCCGACGTGTAAAGAGCGTAGATAATCTGAGGTGCTGAGCACGGTTGGCCAGTGTTGATGGGATGCCGTTTTGTCGTAACGTGGGCGCTAGGATGGGACGTGACGTGTGAAAGAGGGTCTATGTACTAGGGCCGGCGGAAGCAATGGATGGTACGCGCTGGAGGTGGAGGTGAATGGTCGAGTAAAAACAAGGGAGGTGAAGAGGGCAGGATGAGGTACACGTCCATGCAGGCGCACAGATGCAGCTGTCGCTGAGAAATCAAGCGTAGGGTGAGTACAGCGCGGGTGTAGAGGAAAGCCAACGCACTAACTTCCAAGTACTTATCCGTTCATATTCTTTGAAACGACCTTGTACATACTTCGAAACGAAGAGGCGGTGAGCTTTGAGCTTGAGGAAACCGTCTGCTTCATGGTTCTGGATCATGTCCCTGGGCCGACGCGTACGTTTCCGATGGTATAAGTTCTGCCTGCGCCAGTGCGAGGTGAAGTTGAGTAGAGATCTGTGCATGCAATTGAATGGAACGCACGAATGAGAATCGTTCTGGAGAAGATCAGGCAGCGTAACACGGCGTCGTCCAGCGGGATGAGGTGAGAGGTTAGAGAGGTGTAGTGACATTTTCGAACTCCGCCACAGCGCATCATCTCCGAGTCATCGACCCCGACGTCGCGGCGCTCATCATCCCGCTCTCTCTCTCCTTGCGCATCTCCCTCCCTCTACAAGGCAATTTCTATTGCAGCATGGAGTTTTTAACCATGTCTCCAACCGTCACTCTCGATCTCTCTCTCGCATCATCCGCCTTCTATACCGCTCTCCCGACGTAGACGAAGCACGACCTCATTGACTTTCGCAACGAGACTTAGACTGGCATGCGCATACCCAAGTGTAAGTAGCTCTCTTCGATGATTTTCTGGGGTTGCGACCGGCATCGCGCCAATTCATATGATCTATAGCACTCTGAACTCCGCCCCCTCGTCGGAAATGATGTACTATTGCGCTGGTCACTGGAGTACTACCGTCCTTGCCCCGGCATGGACATCGATGATGGAACGAGAAGGGTCCATGATGAGCGCCTACTCTCGCCCACGCTTTTCCTCCCTCTCCTTCCACACCATATTGACGGTATTACTTCCGTCCGTCCACTATTTACGAGAGCCGTTACGTGCTCGTCGGGCTCTCTTTCCCTTTGAATTTACGATTCAGAGTCTACCTCTCTCCTGCAGCCCTTAGACTTCTTCTCCCCTCTCCGTATATCCCACCCGGTCTTATTCTTATCTCACCTATGTATGACAAACATCCCTGGGCGTCTTCTTCTTTGATTATTCCCGTCGTTCGTTGTCGGTCATATTTGATTTCAATCAAAGTGATTATAAATATGCGCGGGAAGTACGGTTCAGAGAGTGAGAGGTGGATGCGCTCAACAAGCTGCGATGATAGCTTCGACGTGTGTTCTACAACGCCTCCGACGCCTCCGTACGCTGTTTTTCCAACGACGGTCGAGGCATCTTCTTCCAGTGGCGACATTGCGAGGGTTTTGCTTTTTCTTCAAGTTCTCGCTTTTTCGACAACATTCTTGACTTGATATTCTGGGGGACAGCCTCTCTGGAAGCATGGGAATACCGCAATGCTGCTTTGGGGAAGGTACAAAAGAGGTGATTACAGTCCTAGAAAGTCGATTATAACTGAACATAACAGCAACCTACATAACAGTTCGTTATCGACGGATCCTGACCTGGTGTGTCCGGTCCGCCATCCAGAACATCGTCCTTGGTACATGTATATATCACTGTGATCCGCTTGTGGAGGATTCGTTGTGGGTCGACCTGTACAGTGCACACCTCTTTGAATTTGGCACCTATAATCCCTTAGGTTGTGCATATTCGGCACTCCGCTTCGATAAGTTTTCAAGAAAAGGCGAAGTGCATACTTCTTATTGATGTAGATGGAGCCCATATTTCACATCTTGTTTTAAAAAAATCATTCAGGCTATTGCACGTATTTTTAATTACAACGTTGTTGTTGCCACCGACGCTTGCACAGCGTTCAAGTCCTACCGCGCCAATATATGGAGAAAAAAATTGACAGAGAAATTGATGCACCGACACGGACGAAAATAGCACAGACGCGGAACGGCGATTTGTCTGCGCCTGATTTTCAAATGCAGACAAGGCTGCACATCGGGCCAATGTTGAGAATTGATGCATGGATGATCAATCTTTTCTCCGTCGTCGCATGTGGTGTGTATGCGGATCCTATTTCTATTGAGGAAATATTGAATATGCAAAGGCTGGATTCAATCCTCACATTGCGCCTGCACCAACTCGGAGAACTATCTGACGCGTGTACAATTGTTTATAAGTGCGTTAAAAATCTGATGCGCAGATAGCGGAACTGTTTGTAGGCAAGGGTGTGTGCGTCTACACTTCCTCAGGGTAAAGTAGCATAATGTGACAGAGAAACCACTCCGCGTAGCTGCGAAAAGAATCCAATAAATTGACATTCACATTATTTGGGATTAGTACACAGTGGTATGTGAGTAAATTCAAGGACGTGGGCTACATATGATTGATACATCCCCTATCAGTTACAGCCATTTGCAGAATTGATGGCACTCGTCGAATCTTTTTGTTGTGTTCCAAAAATAAATGATTTGGTCAAATTTGTCGAATTTCGACTCTGCATTCTCCTGACTCTCAGCGCGCTGTTGGATGTCACGCTAGCAGATTTCTGGGTTAGCATATACGTGGTCTTCACGCTCTACCACACAGGAAAACATCCTGATCACCCTTGATGCCCTTCCTAATAACACCGAAATCTGACAATACCTCCTCGCCTCTGGCCTCGCACGCTATGGGAGCGCGGCACGCAGCAAGGATGGATGGATAATAATAGGAAGACCAATCAGGTTGAGGAAGAGATGCCGTAGGCCGCCGGGCGTGGGTGGGGGCAGCCTATTGACGTCAAAATCAAAATTTCGTTAAGTCATTACAAACATAGAATACAACAAAATTCGATCGAGTGCCATCAACACTGCAAATGGCTGTAAATTTATCTCCGCACCAAGCAGTATTCTCAGATCGCCCTTCAAGTTCGGAGGCTTGTATCTCAGTTCAAGGAGTGCTTCTTCCTCATTGGACTAAACGGTAACCAACACCATGCATTATTTGCACATCCTTTGACTTCGATCTTAATATGACACAAAAAGAATTTTGATGGCTGTCTACACAAAGTGCCCTACTGCGAGTATAAAAGGCTTCTCTTCGAAACCATCAACCTGATTTTTGAAGCAGTTCTCAGTCTGCGCTGAATATACTTCAAAATGATCATGTAAGTACACATCTTATTGGGCTCAGGAGATGATTTTCTTCATTGATTTGTGCTGGAATATCTAGTGCCTTGGATGCAATGGATGTGACCACAGTGTAAGTCGGCACCAATGAGTCAAAATTACTGAATAATGATGAAAATATTGTACTATAGGACAGCGCCAACAGTAAGCATCCCTTACATCCAAAATTATTGGGAATACATCCCATTATTTTCGGCACTTACAAAAGTAGTTTATAATCATAATACTCAATTGGGGATTATTTGGCGCTCTGTCTATTCAAGTTTGTAAGCACTCTTCACCCTCTGTTGCGAATGGAGTGGAAGCATCCTGCTAAAACTGATATTTATTCGAAGATATCTACTATCTATCATTTCCGAAGGATAAGCTATCGCTCAAAGTCCTAGTTGGCGGCGTGTACATCTTGGAAGTGGCACAAATTGTTTTGCTCACCCAGACGGTGTGGACACTTCTGGTGAGCGGGTTTGGGAATATAGCCGCTTTTGACGACGTTGGAACAACGTGGATTTCTGTTCCGGGGATTGGGGGTCTAGGTGCGCACTGGTATCAAGTACAGGCTAGAGTTATTGAAGTTGACTTGTCTCTGGATTGCGACCATAACAGTGGCGGTTATCGTCCAGTGTTTTTATTCTTACAGAATTGCTATTTTTTCTGGAAGCAGGATAATCCCTGGGATCATCGTTCCTGTACGTCTTCTTATTCTATCACTGTTCTATGCATAACATTTTCACCTTTTTCGCAGATGTCAATTGTATCGTTTGCTGGATCTTTGTCATTTGGGGTCTTATTGAAACGGGCTGGAACGAACACAAAGTTCTTTGAGAATCAATCGAAGTCTGCGGCAACTACATTGGGAGTAAGCGTCATCATCCATTCAAATATTTACCCCTTTGTATGCTACTCATCACTGAAATGCTGACATTTGGATAACTAGCTTTGGACAGGAACAAGCGCTGCTTGCGATGTCCTGATTGCAACTTGCATGTGCTACTTTGTGAGACTCTCCATATATTGATGTCTCGCTGAATTTATAGTCGCTGATCAATGGAATGTTTTGCTTTTATAGTTACACAAACGGAAATATGGGATGTTTTCCCGTACTCAAGCTCTCCTGTCAAAGTTGATCCGAATGACAATCGAGACTGGAACTCTCACAGGTACTTAAGCTCGAATTTTTTGCTATGTATAATTATCTGACTCATACTTGTATCCGCCATTAAAAGCATCCATCGCTATCCTGACGTTGATTCTATTTTACGTTCGGCCTCTGAAACAAACGAACTATTTCGGTATACCCTTATCAGCTGAGGCAAAGCTGTATTCAACGACAATGTTGGCAGTTCTGAACAGCAGAGCCCATATTGATATCCATAACCGAATAGGTGCTACCGTGACATTCAACGGTGTGGACACGGCATGGAAAGAGAATAATTTCGGTACCACTGAGGTATCCCGCAACGAGATCAGATTCAACCAGTCGCTGATCACTGAACTGGATAAAGAGGAGATCTGCATTGGTGAAGTTCAAATAAGAGCCTGATGGAGGCTGGGCGCTATGCGACACACCACAATATGATTATAATTATTATGGTACTAATAGGAACAAAAGTTCATGTTGACAGTGGACGTATTGCAGAGTAGAGGTCAGAGGAATTCATTTTTGTCCTCCTCAGCTGTTAAGACTGAATAAGCGGGGAAGGCCATTACTACCTATTATCCACCGCTACGGACTCAGACTATCCATACCCTCGCTATCTAATATTGAGTTACACCTCTTCCCCTCCCTCCACTCACGCATAAGGTGCACGAATTTCACTTTTGTCAGGTTCTTACCGCTAATGGACATGAATGCGAATGGTAGGAGAGATTTTCAGTGACATTCTTGACTTGATACTCTGAAGACTGGCCGAGAAGTATCCTACTCTAAAAGAAGGATAGTTGTGACAAACCAACTTGAAACCATATATTTCGTGCACTACTAGAAAGCAAATTACAAAAGCATGACAGCTAATTGGCGGGGGGTTGGTGGTATCATGAATTTCTAGCTGTAAGGTGCTTTCTTACATGCCTCTTATCAGACGAAACAAATGGACATGTGACATCACAGTTGCACACATATGCATTCCAAATAAGTTGTTGGGTAGGGCCATCGTCTGGGAGGTGCGGAGGCTTAAAGTCGCCCAGGAATTTGACACCATAGAAAGAATATTTCCCCGCTTGGTCCACATTGCAGCCGTTTAAGCTGATTTTGATGTCTAATGATTTGAGGTGTGCCCAGATCTTATTTGAAAATGGGAGGCGATCAAGAATTTCTGCGGTTAATTTGTGTAGGATTCGCTGTGGTATCTCAGGATCGAGTTTGGGAACGGGTCCAGTATACCCGAGGGACACAAGCCGGTTGTGGATCAGTCTACTAGGATGATCTTGTATTCGTCGTTGATAAAACTTGAGAGTAGTGTCCAGCGTACGATGGGGGTGTGAGTCGCCAGTTGGATCTTGTGAGGGTCGCGCTGCTTTCAAGGTCCTTGCTAGGGCATCTAGGCCATCCAGTGTGCTGCTCGCGTAGTCTGTCATCATAGATCCTGATCGTGCAGCGAGTCCTTGAGCTGAGCTATTGAAATTACATATAAGATCAATACTGTCAATATATGCATAGCCAGAGAAGAGGTGCTCACCTCAGATGCTGAGGTACAAACGTATGAGGTGAGCAGAGGAGAGTCTTCGCTGGTATTTATATGTATGGGTTAGCTGGTGGCGTATACGAGTGACAGGTAGCCACAGCAAGAAAAAGAAACCGCGAACGAGAGTGGTGGCTTATGATGATGATAAGCGTCCAGTACACCAGGGACCTGGTTGTCGTGCACTAAGTAACTTAAGCGGTGGAGCTCTACAATACTTCCTAGCGCTTATTGAGATTTAATGAGATATGCAGAGACCTGGTGAGATGATAGTAAAGAGCCACAGAGATGATAGAAACCCTATAGAAAGACTGTGACTAAACGAGCTATGCTTCTACAATTCCTTTGAGACTCTACAATGAATGCATTCAACTAAGTCCCGACGCCGGCAAAATCACCTCCCTTAGAGATCTAATCAGAGTTTCGAAGAGAACGAATGATGGAGTGAAAGAGAAATGCATAGATTGATCATGCTTAAAATTCATCGAGATTCGAAAAGCTTAATATTAACTTCTAACTTGCGCAAAACATCTCGCTAACCGACTCAAAATGTGTAAACAGAGGCTAAATTTGGGTGTAGACATGCGGGGAAAGTGTAATTTATTTTTTGCACAATATATGTGCCATACAGGCTGAAGGGAGATAGAATTTAGCTAAGGAAAAGCGTAAGAGCTCAAGTTCAAGTCCCCAATTTCTTAGTCCCAAGAGCTCGCAAGAGTGAATAAGAGAGAATAAATGCGCTTACCAAAATCGCACACCTAATGCAAACGCCCAAAACGCAAACGAATCACGACGAGGAGAATTGGTACAATAGCGTTCACGCTGCTGAACATGCACCCAGATTCACCCAGACACTCCTGCAGCATATAGATGAGCGATAGTGTCTTCATCGCAAAGCCCTATTTTTTATCTCAAATTTCAAATTTCAAAGTCGTCGAGGAGGATTTGCGTCAGCGCCCACGTAAGTAGCAGAATCAGTACCTGGTCCCCAGATAACGCTTGTGATCCACGCACGCCGTCCTCCATCGGCATTCGTGTGTGACGCATCTCAGTCATTTTCTCAAAAAATGTCGCCTCCTCGCCTCCACCTCCGCAATCGTAGGGTGATGAATATGGATTCACCATCGTGCGGCATGAGAAGTCATAATTTGGAGCTGTATTTGAAGATGGGTGGTGACGAATCCTTGAGGCGAGCAGAGGCGATCGTAGGTGGAGATTACTAAAAATGGCGAACCGGATCACATAGGATGTGCCATCATCGGGGATAGGCGGACACAAACCCACATCTGCGAGGTGTAAGAGCGACCAGCTAAGCATAGAGCCGAGGGTGGAGAGCAGTTGATGCACATAGCGAGTCACCCGCTCTTAAATGTCTACTTACCCCCTTCTTCAAATCCTCACCTGAACCTGTACATTTGGGGATCAAAAAGGAGATGGACACACATTGTGCAACTGATCCGAGCACTCCGTCCAGTTGATACAGGATCTGTGTGAACAGAAGATCAGGCGTAATCGATAATCTGCAATAGAAGGACACCAAGCAATTGCGCAGAGCGCTCTGAAGGGAGTGCGACAGAGACACGTAAAACAATGGGAGAGCTCACTGGAAGCTGAGTTTTAGTGGTTTTGAACTCCGCCAAAAGCGTCAGGCTTCGACTAACATCGCCCCCCCCCCCCACTGGCTGTCCCATCCTCCGCTCACTTAGCTATCCCACCATTGTCTCTGCCTGACTCTTTGCTTTATCCCTAACTTTCAAGATGATACCATAAGCTGATATCTGCGTCGCAGTGTGCCTAGGTATCTTGTACACGTCATGATCACTCTTGTTTCACCTTCTGAATCGCCCTTTGATCTCGTCTTTGCAGTAGGATGCCTTCACATTTCCCTATCCTACATGGGAACTCAATTCTAGATGCTCACTGCATGGACAATTTCAGAGAAGTTGGAAACGCAAATGACTCGGATAGAAAGGAGGAGGGAGGGTGAGCGCGAAGATAATGAAATAGTCCTATTGTGGTACGTTGACCACCTGCTCGCACCTGTGGGGATTCTGACCTAGTGTGCTCAGTTATCGAGGACATATTCTTCGCTATATCAAGCTTCTTTTGGTGCCTCTCAATCCTACGCTGTCAAACGTTTGCAAAGGACTTGTTGTGGCTCCTGCATGTCATCAATTGTGGCTGGCCTGCACACCCTTTTGGCCCCAGCATCACCATAACCAAACGTTGTACACACCCGACCCTTGGCTTTAATAGGTTCTTGAGAAAGGGGAAATTTCATGCTGGCTACTGGATTACTCGTGTTCTGTGTTAGACGTGGAATGAACGCTTCGGAGCTTGGACCTTTCATGCTCAACATCGTCCGCTACCTATGTGTATCTATCAAGCGGGTGTTGTGCCCTTCTTGCTCTCTAGCCGTACCCTCGCTAACTGGGTCTCTCCCACCTTTACTTCTAAGCACGACTAGCAATGCTTTTCCATCTCCAGTACTCGTGTCAATGGTTGTCATCCCCGGAGTGTTCCGCACCCACCCATTCTCGACGATGACATCCACATTAACTCTCGGGACATTTTCATTCCGTCCCATCTTTCCTGTTGTGCTTGTTGTCGAAAGAAGTTGTGATGCGCAGATGGCAGAACTGCTGGTGAGAAAACATACCTCCGCGAGTAAAGTTTTTCATGTTTGAGAATCAGATGGTGCGTCCGACGAACTTACACTGCTTGAACTAGGTGTCGCGTATTGGCCAAAATTTCTGTTGAAGTGTCTTGAGCTGAGCGAAATTCATGCTCACATTTGCAGTACTTTACTGTACTTGAGTTGATGCGAGGATGTGAGCTATAATTGATGCATACATCTATCAGATCAATGCTTCAACTTCCTATCAAGCAAAGCAGGTATCCCGAGATCCCCCTTCAAGTTAAGAGCTCGCATCTCGGTTCAAGAAGTGCTTCTTCTCCCTTTGAGAATTCGATGGTTACAATTTCGTCAATATGTGAATTCCGTGGGCTATGCGCAGTTCCTGCAGCCGCGACCTTATCTTAGCGCAAAAAGAACTCGATGGTTGCGTATGTAGGGGATTGAATCACAGATTCGAGAAGTTCATACGCAAGCTCTACTACGAGTATGGTATAAAAGGCTTCCACTCTTTGCGACGATCAAGTTCACCTTGACACGACTCGCTGCGCGCATAGACTGAACACGTAAGTGTATATCTCGCTCAGCTAGGGACACGATTGTCTTCATCTATTTTTTCCAGGATGTCTAGTACCTCAGATGTGATCGATGTGACCACAGTGTAAGTTGTTAGACCTGATTTGAGACTACTGAATAATGAACAGGAAATGTGCAATATTAGGACGGCGCCATCTGTAAGGCTCTCTTACATTCTATATGATTGCGAGTACATTTCCTTATTCTTGGCGCTTACAAAAACAGTTTGTAGGCATAATATTTAACTGGGGATTATTTGGCGCTCTATCCATTCAAGTTTGTAAGTACTATTCACCATCCTCCTGTTAACTGAATATGTAAGGTAACTGAATTTTTTATGAAGATACCTACTTTTTGTCCTTTCCAAAGGATAAGCCAGCGCTCAAAGCGCTAGTCAGCAGCGTCTATATCTTGGAAGCGACACAAATCGCTTTACTCACGCAGACGATATGGGCACTTATGGTTAGCGGATTTGGGAATATAGCAGCTTTTGACAATGTTGGGACGATGTGGATTTCCGTTTCAGGAATCGGGGGTCTAGGTACGCATAGCTTTTAACTGCAGGCAAGAGGTATTTAAGCTGACTTGTCTCTCTGGACTGCTGTGACTACAGTGGCAGTTCTTGTTCAATGCTTTTATTCTTATAGAATCGCGATTTTCTCTGAGAGCAGGATAATCCCTGGGATCATCGTTACCGTAAGTCATATTATTACAATTATAAGTATGATTCCTTGATATTCGCCGCAGATGTCAATCACCTCGTTAGCTGGATCGTTGAATTTCAGTGTCTTACTGAAACGGGCTGGAACATTTACGAATTTCTTTGAAAATCAATCAATGTCTGCAGCAATCACACTAGGAGTGAGTGTCAACATCATCCGACTAACTGTACTCAGTATATCATCGTCACTGAAGTGCTGACACTTGGCAAACCAGTTTTGGATAGGAACCAGCACTGCTTGTGATGTGCTAATTGCGATTTGCATGTGCTACTTTGTAAGACTACTCCCTCTCGCAGAATTCATACTTCCTAATGATGAAAACTCTTTATTCTTAGCTACACAAGCGGAAATATGGAACGTTTTCTCGCACTCAAG
>MU155562.1:0-22744 GCA_015484465.1 Pholiota conissans
GCACAGACATGCACGCGCTTGATTCGAGGTGCACGCATCACGCACACGCATGCACGCACTGCACGCTCGTGGCACGGCAAAAAACCTGTGCCCACCGTCTCAAACACGGATCGTACTGAATTTTTAAAATATTTTTTTTGACGCTCGTCATACATTTATGGCCTCCATGTACTTATTGCTCAATGAGCCGGCACAATGATCACCAGCGATTTTCGCAAGTGTAAATGTACTTTGCCTCCTTCTCTGGCAATGTTGGTACTTGGTCAAATGTTGATGGGCCCTTGTCCGTATGAATTTGGTATGAAGGTTATAGAGGAGTAGGCGATGATGAGTATAGATGCAATGGGGCGGAAAGTATGTATATTGCTGAGGCCGGTTTATTTGGTTTTCTTGGTCTCTGCGCCTGACGGGGTATTTAATCTCTTCATTTTATTTTAATTCTAAAGAATCTTCTCCTTACTTCAGTTGTCTCTTTCTTTCTGGCCCATTATATCATGATTACCATTCCGCTGACTTGTAGCCTTCCATCCACACTACAGTGACAATGCCTCGTAGATTATGGAGATGAGATTGCTTGGGTATATATCTACGTGGCTAGGCTACTCAAACATGGATTGCACTAAACTTTGGACTTTCCCTTTTTAGCCTCCTGATGGTCTCCGTGAATCGGTCCTTATTCTGATCATAGTAATAACAAGTATTGCAACGATCCCAGGTACCTTTGCTGTGGTACGTGCATTTTATGTCATCCCCTGGCAGTTGAGGTAAAATATCAAATGCTGCCGGATTTTTGTCTGCTTGAATTCGATATGAAGTGTACATATGGAGTTGGCGTTGGCAAGTATAGTTGTAGTTGAGTGGGAAGTGTGCTTCCAAAACTGTTTTGACCATGTCGCACCATTTGGAGTAATATTTCAACTGCATATACATTAGTCTTCACGGGATAAAATGAAGGTGTGGATACTGACATAACGTGATAAGACGCTGGGCGCTTTGAGTTTCTCTGCGACGTTAGCGAGTGAATGGGGTAAGGATAGCACCGCTGCTTCATCTGCAAGATCGCTGTACCCGTGGAGACAACAATGGTTCAGTATTTCGAGGGGATATCGTGATACTATATGCCTGTAGATCAATGTTATTTAGACCGATTAGAACTTGGATGGAGAAAGAAGATCTTAGATATCGCACCGCATGTGCGCGAAGCATAGACTCATCAAGCCATATATAACATATTTCTCCGCAGCTTCTGCTAGTCGAAAAAAGAGAGTGGTTTCTACATCTGCCATAGAAGGTTGGTGGTAGTTGCATGACTTTGGGGGAGGCTCAATGAATTGGAAGAGCAGTTCGAGGACATCGCCAGATTCTTGTAATGGGATCATATCGGATCGGCTGTCCAGGGTGTCGTGAGGAGATCGTGCCAGAATCAAACTACTTGTAGTGGTAAGATGATCTGAGTGGATCTTGAGTCGTAGGTTGTCTGAGGATACGAACACGACGTCGGCATCATTATCGCAAACTAAATCATCGCATGGAATAGAGATGGTATCTGAGCATGCAAGTCTCACTGAACGATTGCTTAACTTACATAGATGAGATACTCTGATTTCTGGCTGGGGGTTTTCAGCTTCCATTACGGAGATAGTCGACGATGGTGGTAGATCGCAAGACGATAAGCGGGCGCCTATTCACAAGTTACAATCGCATCAACATCTGCACGCGGCACGGAGTGCGTTTAATTCCCACACGCATGCATTATCCAGTGTTGATGAATCAGAACCTTTGGTTGGCAATATTCGATACCTGAACACGGAGAATACTCAGAAACTCGTAGTCCAATTGGATTATAATCTCAATACGGATTCATTCCGATGGAAATCATAAGTGTCGGAGTCGGTCTATTAGGTGGTGTATGCGGCACACGGGGCTGTGATATTTGACTTCGTTGAGCTAGCCAAATAGTTGCTGCGCTCGCCACTCTGGCGTAACACATCATGTGTACGGTGCATTAACGCGTAATTGAAAGTTAGTGGCGGGTGCAGGACTGATCCTTCCAGGTACGTCGTATGTTGCCTGTTCAATGTTCAACACGCACTCTGACTTACTTGTTCTAGCGGACCATCGCTTCGCGTGGCAATACTCGGCCTTTAGATTTTATGGCTTATTGATCGATGTACTTACAACAGGGATGTGAAGGAAAAGCAAAGGTAATGCAACCTCTGAGAATGGGAATCAGCTGCGAATAGTGGAGGCAGAACGTCGACGTGTACTATACACCCATCTGTATCCAGCTCTTCCACAATGACCATAGCACGTAATCATTGAGTCAATCATAATGTGTCTATTCGACGCGGCTCGACAGGTTGTTCGAGATGGTTGATTGAAGGTGATGATTTTCATAACTTCAAGAATAAAGAAAAAGAAAAGACAAGAGGAATGGAAAAATAGCATAGTTTAAATCGATAGACGCACCTGTAACATGATTTGGACAATGGGGGATCTCTCAAACCACTACAGAGCCAGCATCAGTAACTACTGGCAGACACGCGCAGAGGCTGTAGGTACACACCTGAACATTGTCTTGAAGTTGAATGAACAATGGACGCAGTGGGAGAGAGTAGCTACGAGACTCAAGTGAGACAAACGACAGCTAACAACAAACCATCAGCTAAAAGGCATACGATCTGCAGGAGACAAAAATAATGAAGTACTGACGAGACAATGGCACCTAAAGGAAGGTAGAATGTTCAACAGAAAAGCAAGAATAGAGACAATAAGGTATTCGCCGATGCCACGACGGTTGAGTACATGAAAATCAAAAGCGACCACGAGATGCCGTCCCTCTACGAAGCATGTGTAGTGTCCTAAGCACAAAGATCTAAGGGGTCCTGTTGGAGACAGTAGCAAACTGTAAGCAATTCCGCAGGATTGAAGAATAATTCACACACCTCAGAAGGCATCCAACACCGTGACGGTCGAGCTCATAAGAATAAAAGTAGATAATGGAAGCGGGGGAAGTGGACGAAGGGATTTACAACAAAGAGTAGCATGAATCGGATGGGCCAAGCATTTCAGACCCTTGCCGAAGCCGTACGTACCTGTAGGCGGGGGTTGTGGTTACATTGGCCAACGTTGGCGACGGTTTTCGACATGTTTTGAAGGCTCCAGAGCGTCGAAAAATATAATTTATAGTCATCTTTATAGTATATATGACCATTAGTGCTTGTATGCTACGTTAGAAGAACGTCTGACGAGCTGAGGTCAATTGGCGGACATTCGCGCGGGTGTGGGAATATTTTTACGTTTGGTCAGTCATACGCCATAGTCATTCACACACACACACACACACACACATTTTAATTGCATATCAGAATTGAGAACGGAATTTGAACAATACAGTCATTCACCACCGTTTGAGACACACTGCTGATTGAGACAAAACCTGATTAACCACTCAATTCATCGTATTTCTCTCTGAAATTTTGCCTACACCTGTGCATATATTTACTCTACACTGTATCAATATATCTAAGTGATAAGCTAACTTACTCCGAAATATTTACCGTGACGGTGGCGCGGTGGGAACGTGCACGTGATATGATCGGATCGGCGTGGCCTCTTTGGGCCCGATCAGCCGCTATGGCGAGAATGAAACTCCGCCGCGCCCGCGCGCACTTCGTTCACGGGCGCCTAAGCCATCTACTTGCATCTGCACAATTTTAAGCTCATAAGGCCGCCGTGGCAGAAGAGCTCAATCAAGGGGACAAGGGGACAGGAGTGAGAAGTATTTATAGATGTACACTAGTTAACGAATCGTATTGACGCTATTTATTCCATTAGAAAGTCATCAGTAAACGAGCGTAAGTGCAATTTTGGGTGCGTAAGTGAGCGTAAGTCGCTTGGGCACTTACGTTTACGGTAAATACAGTAAGTACAGTAAATACAGTAAATACAGTGGCAATAATCGACGCTGCATATGGTAAAAACGGTGCCTATAATCGAATCTCGCGTATCAACTCTCGTGCCCCCGAGCACCTCATAGGGTATGCACTCGAGTGTTGCTGAGCTCATTGAGGTCTGTTACCTTGGGCTTGAAGCGCACCAGATAGTATTCATTAAGAAATATAGCATTTACATTCTATCTACATCTAATCTAATACAATTTGTGCGGTATACAATTTGTGCGGTGGCGGTAGTGGTGATGATGGCGAGGAAAGAAGAAAGACGCCAACCGCACCAACGCGGTTGACGAGCTGGCTCGGCCACGCCGCCCTCGCGACTCCAGCGCTGGAGCGTCGAACACCCTTTCGCGCCCTCGGGTGTCGCTTTGCGGGGGAGTCGGGTGGCCTTGGCGAGGTGGACGGGGGCGGGGACGACAAGCCGCATCCTGGCCATCAAACCTTGGCCGCGGCGTTTCCCGCCACTTACCGTCACATTTACCCGTGACCGTAAAAAAAGGCGAATAATGCGACTTTATCTTGAGATATTCTGATATCAGTTCATTTATGAGAGCAAAGTGAATATTATTGGGTGATTATGCAGTCAAATTTCGTCAAATTTCTCCATTTTTTTCGCACAATGCAGAATTGTCCTCGTAATAAAATGGTTAAGCAGTGTTTTTGCAGCCATACCTTTGTCATTCCTCCAGAATCGACAAACTGATGGTTTCGAGGAGGTTCGCCCGGAAATGGGTGATGCGTGTCACAGCTTGTCACACATGGCATCCGGCAAGCGTTGGTGGCCAAATGGTTCAACTGTAACTCGTTTGCGCTGACTATATATACATATTAGCAGACTACACCATGCCTAATTATTCCAGGACTGACTTTCTCAAAAATCAGATCAAAAGAGAAGAGAAAGGTGTCCTCTTAGACCTAGAATGAGGTGCGCCGCGATGATGACTAATAACACCAAATTAGGAAGGTGTGACTCTTGTCTCATTCGACGGTTTTATACAGATTGGCAACCTCGACACTGATATGCCTCTACGCGTAGCTTTTCCTCAGTTCAGTACCTCTAAACGTATCTTTCATACTACGATATATAGTTGATTATTCTTGTGCAGTTAAATTAGCAGTTTATTATAAAATGCACGCTAACAAGGCAGATTAAATTTCATTGTCTCAAACGGTGGTGAATGACTGTACTACTAAATTCTGCGACGTGAAGACGACAACTAGTGCGCCCATGATCGCTTATTTCCCACCCCTCTGCTTGTAACCTTTATGTGGGTGCTTCGAGAAATTTCTGGTAGGATTGCTCTTTCCCTTTCCTTTGGTGCAGCTTTTCCCTCGAGAGCGCGTTTTTCCAGATGATACTTGATGGTCTTGCGACTTGTGGTTTATTCTGGCGTTAGCGCCATCCATTGCGCCTTTTACGTGGCTAGGCAGACCTTTGTTACTACTGCGCACGTAAATATGGTGCTTAAACTAATGGCATTGACCAATTGTAAGTCCGATGCGGATTTCGTGATGGATGTATGAAATAATGCACCTTTCCGTTGAAATTATTCTTGATTTTTTGTCCATCCTCGTCAGTAAAAGAAGCGGTGATATGATTCTTCTCCCTTGGATTACTTCCGCCCTTGTGAGCGACGTGCCTGTGGATAAAGAGAACAGAAAACAGTTTTCTAAATGGCGTATGCTTGGAGTCAAATCAGAGCAACATACAGGATGATTCCCGCCTGTGCAGGCCGATCTTCATTATTCAGCGTCGGGTCTGTCCGCATTGCCTTCTTCTTTTGCTTCTTATGCCAGTTGATCGTGTTCTTGCGCGCTTTACCA
This sequence comes from Pholiota conissans, assembly GCA_015484465.1. NCBI lineage: Eukaryota > Fungi > Basidiomycota > Agaricomycetes > Agaricales > Strophariaceae > Pholiota > Pholiota conissans. Next base: position 5,781 of record MU155562.1, read on the forward strand.
TGCAGCCCTAACCTATCGAGCTCCTTTCTCGCTTTGTACCCCAATTTTAGCCGTGTAGGACCAGGCTGATATCCAGCAGGGACCCTATATTACTACGGATGCAGAGTTTGCTCCCAAGAACTCCGTCACATTCTTCATGTGGAATGCTATCATCAATGATGTCGAGCCTGAGTCAGAGAAAAGGAGATGAAATTTTAGATTTGGAACGTACAGTACTGGGTGAGCGATGGCAAACTGGAAAAGAGTCAACACCCCGAAAATGAGGAATAATGTGTGTTTAAAGGAAAAACGCATTGTGATCGTCGTCTACAGATGTCCAGCACCTGAAAGCAATTTCGGTCCAGCCGTTGATGCAGAAAGAAATTGCAAGCGTTTATATACTGTGGCCTTGCGCATACCAGACCGGCTCGCAGACATACGAACACCGATATCGGTGGGTAGTATCATATACCATCCTGACATTCTTACGCCCACATTTCAAATGTGGATAGATAATTGGAATGATGATCAAACACACCACCCTTCCGATTTGATTGAATCATCCAAGAGCGCTCTTTTGTTGACACGATCATCAAGGCTGTGTGTGTCACATGTGTCATCAGAATTTCTTAAGAGGGGGGGGAACTTGTTGAAGGCTCCTATCCAATGTCTTTTCCCGAGGAACCTCTCGATCTACCCCCACATCAGGGTGGTGGATACTATCCTGCCGCGATCCACCAGCGCATCCACAACGGGAAGTATGAAATCATCCGAAAGCTCGGATACGGACCTCTTTCATCGACATGGCTCGTCCTACACGAGTCCCAGAATAAGCTAATATACTCAGCGTTGAAGATCTTCACGGTGGCTGCTTCGGAGGAGGCCAAAGAGACTGAGCTACCCATATTGAAGGCTATGAGCGACTTGAGGTCGTTCGACCTCGGCCTTCCGATCTTTCGCGGGAGCTTCTGGAAGCAGAGTAATGCTGGGACACATTTGTGTATTGTGATGAATGTGATGGCGACGTCGGCGAGAGCACTGCAGAGAGAGGCCGACCACAGCCGCCTTCCTGTCCATGTGGTTCAGACGCTTGTGTATGCTGCGGCTAATGCACTCGCGGGGCTACACAAGGAGAAAGTCATGCACGGAGGTATGTGGTTTTGATTTATTGGAACGCATCATTGGCGTTATCACTGACATAACCTGTAGGTATTGATGCAGATTGCATATACCTCGGGATGAATATGCAGACTAAACACTTGAAGTCTATGCTCGATTCTGAACCCCAGCCTACCACCGTCGATGTGAATGGATTCACCACTGTACTGTCACAGCCATTAAGCACGGAGGATAAGTGGAATGACAAGCAGAAAGATGTCGTTGACTGGGATGTTCAAGTAGGAAATTTAGGACACGGTGTGTACGACTTCACTATGCTCTTTTGTGTTATTCCGACGTTTTATCAGCTCAGAGGAGGATTTATACGCCAGAGAAGGGTCACAACTATTCGTTTGCGCCAGAGACGCTTTTAGAACGAGCAACATGTTCACCAAAAACTGATATATGGATGCTCGGCTGCCTCGTACGTCATATGTTTTAATTTGGCGCAAGCACCGTTCAGACCTCAAATAATCCATTTTAGACATATACCCTCCTCACCAATACCGAGCTCTTTGATGGGCTTGGGCCCACCACTCATCGCATCGCTACTATGCATGCTGTGTTGGAAGATGAGGTCCCTAATTCCTGGCTCAGCGATGGAAACATGAAGGAGTATACTGATGCAGCTAGCGATGATTTCACTTCGATTGAAGCGGGTCTTGCACTTGCGCTGCATAAAGACGACGTGGGCCCAGCTGTTGCTTTCGTCAAGAGTTGTCTTCGTTTGGATCCCCAGGAACGGCTTACGGCGCATGAGTGTATGGATCATGGGTGGCTTTCCATGGCCGATGCCTGCTCTTGTCAGTTTTGTTAAGGTGTAGTAGTATAATATACATACCGAATCCTCTTCTATAGCTCCACAAAGGGTACCGTTGCTTCCGGCGCCTACAATGATTCTACATCTAAAATCCCAGTCTCCGCCGGTCGCATACACCGCCCCTATTGCTACGACCTTCAAGTTCTGTGTTCTGTTCGACCGAGTTGCAATCCAGTCTTAGTGCATATTGTATCATAGGCTGATCAGTGGCAAATGTTACAGATTCATCCCCTCAAGTGCATCATGTTGAATCATTCGAAATAGGACGAACATTGGTGTTATCGCGCACAATTATGCCGCGCGGCATGCGCGGCGTTTGCTTTTACTAATACGGTAGGCAAATAGAAACGAATCCTTCAATTGCTCAGCTGTCTTAACTCTGCCCCATTCACCTCTCATTTCCATGCCACTTTCTGGTCTGGTTTCTCAAACGCGTAATATGCGTACTTAACTGTGGATAGAAGGTTATGGGGGTTCGGCAGATCGGCAGGAGTTCGCGGGTTTACCCGCCGGTATGGCGGCCCGTGATATCGGTGCGCATCTCACGGTTGATTTTCTCGTTCAAACCACATCCATTCTCCTCTGCTCCTCCCATCTCGACAGGGATGTGGGCTCGCTCATGTATGACGATGACGGATTAAGGGGTATAGGAAAGAAGGGGAGACCCAGCAGGTGCGCAGAATGCGCCCTCCGTTTTACCCCCGCTAACCGCCCTTCTACTTACAGCACAAATGGCGGATTCCACCGCCCCTACCCCACATATTACCCACCGCCTGCCCGTGGCGTCGTGCAGTATTAACGCTACCTCGTCCACAACAACGTCCTCTTATGTCGCCGCCGCTGCATCCTGCATGCCATCGCCCTCGCGTGCGAACGCATTTTCTGTCCGCTATGTGCCATGTCTATCGTCGTTGCCCTCATCCGCGCTACCACGTCATCATGATGGAGCGGTGCGTTTGATGCTGGCTCCCGCCTCTTAGCCAAACATCGCCTCCTCTTCATCTAGACCCACCTACGCACTGCCCACCTACTGCGTTCCCACTAGCTTGTAAGTTCCATGCGCTCTGCCGCGTCAACCTTGGAGGCTCGAACCCTGCATCAACGACACTACTTACCGTCTAAACGTACAACGAGCGCTGCATATGCAGCACTCTGCGGCGTAGAGACGCGCTGTATCAGCTGGTTGACATACCCGCAGCTTCCCATCGGCGGGTACGGGTACGAGTTGGCAGTGGTACGGGTTTGGCGAGGGTCAGGAATACCTAACGCCTACACACCGTACCACCCGTGCCGACCACTAATCAAGATATCGAATAGGCTCTAGCATAGACAGAATATCGGTGCAGTACGCTAGTTGGGCGCTGAGTGCTCTAACTCGTGTGGATGACATTCGAACACATGAACACACCAATGTTTGAGCAGGGTGCTAGGACATATCGCGAGTGTGGCGTTTGTGTACCAACTTCATCTCTGGTTGGCCTCATCTCTTCTCATTTCGACATGTCCTCCTGGATCCTCTAGTGCTTTTTTGTGAGGTCCTCGTGTTTCATTCTCATTTCGGAAATTTCTGTGATCCGATCCTTGTCCTTCAGTTCACTCTGTGACCTTCTCTGCTGTCTCAAGGGCTCCTTCCACTCGCACCCTCTTTCTCACAATTTTGTGATAGCTGTATTAGTACAATTCGAATTGAACATCCTTCCTTGTGAATGACGTGCGGGATGTCACCTAACTTTATGGTATAGGTGTTCATATGGAGCCTTTCCCTTCCCTTTTCCCTTCCCATCTCACTGTGTGTCGTCTCTCTTGTGTCTGGTGTGGCTTTGTTCTCTCTTTTCATCACTTATAGCTCCGAGCCCTTAAATCGGTTCAAGTTTGACGATATGCGATGCTACGCTATCAGAGATGAATCGTCTCGACTCTCTTGAATTACCACACCGGAACCAGAGGAATTGTTGATCATGTTTCTTGGCGCATTATGGGGGTAGACGTATTATAGTCGAATATATAGATGAGGCTCGCCCAGAGGTTGAATAGGAGGTGATATGAATAAAATTCTTTGACAAGCCTAAGCTCAGTATACGCAGATTATGTATGTGGTCGTTTTTTACTCGTTGAATCAGGGCACGAGGCAAATGTGCGACAGCTGGGTTTAGCGTGGAAATGTGCCATTCACTAATTCTCGGGTTCTTTCTATGACTGGATGAGTGGGACATGTGACGGAACATTGTCGACTGTTTTCTGGCTGTACATCTCATGGGCGGGGAATGATTGAAGTTATACACAATTTCATGTTTCTTCACCGCCTGCCTCTATTCGGAGGTTATGCGTCATGGGGTTTGATTTTTGGACTAGATCGGAAAATATCGATGGGTCGTACACACATCGTGGCTTAATATTTCGACACGCTACTCGAGGCACGTGCAATACGAACAGATCCACAGTAACCTCTCTGCAACTTTCTCGTACGTTGTGCGTGTTATTGGAATTTTATGGTCTTTGTCAATTATTCCGGATGGTGGAGAGGGAGCGCGAGATTTCGTTTGTAATTTGCGAATATCTTTGTAAGCTCGACAGTTATAAATTTCTATTCTTTCGAAATGCCTCTGATCACGTATCATGGGGGCACTTTAGAAACGTCCAGAGACGTCGATAATTGGAGAATGAAAGTCGAGCAAGGAAAGAGAAAAAAGATTGATGGATAAATGCAAAACCGGAGCCGACTCACCGCTACTACTGCAGCAGCAGCATTTTAGACTCCAAGATCGATCCGAGCAATCCCGACGCATGCACCAACCAAGTGATTGGTGATCTGTGGGTAGATGATTCTTAGCGAACGGAACAACCAAGGTATACAATGTGGCCATCTGTAATGAATGAACGGCACACCAAATGGGATACGCTCTGAGAGCATCACAGCTCCTCCAGGTCCCCATATGTGCTCTCTAAGTCTTTAATTGATTTGCATTATCTATGTAGCCCAAATCATCAGAGAATGACCGTTCTACGTATTAGACAATGACAAAACTCACCCCAAAACCTGGGCAGGAAATATTCTCATCAATCTCAACCTAGACTCTACATTTCAGGATCGCGATCTCCATACGAAACTGACAGCCCTGAAAAGGACACACAACACTCCAGTGATTTCTACTGCACCAACGGGATGTGCTTTTCCAGTTGCAAGCGCGATCCTCGAAGGCAGCGCAGAAGCATTGCACGTAGTGCTGTGTGTCGCTTCTCGAAGCGTCAGAAGACGGGCACGTTTGGCGCTGAAAGTGAATGGGGTAGGGAGGGGGGTGATTTACAATTGAACAGAGGACTCACTCTATGCGGATCAATTTGTAGCCTCTTCAGCGATTATATAGGTCTGTTTCAAAGCTTTGAAGTGTAAATAGGGTTTTTATTCGAGATGGTGCAAAGATCCTGAATGATATCAGAGAAAAAGGGCCTGCTAATCAAACCGAAGTCTGTAAAATGGGTAAGCAAGACATGACGACGACGAAATATCGGATGAACATACTTGTCTTACGACGATAACGACGACGCCACAGACACGGAACATCAGAGGAACTACAACCGCAATACGAGCGAATCCTTAGGCCCTCGCTTGTTATACGGGTCGCCGTAGATTGAGTACACAATCACGATAACCGATCGGAGGTCCGTAGAGCCAGAGAGATTGTCTGAGTTCTGAGGGGGGTTAAGGGTGTAGATGTAAAATGACCAGAGTGGACATTATTTTGATGAGTCGACAACGTTCGAACGTGTATCATAGAGGGAAGGACGTACTTTAAAGGACCTCGGACGCTCTCACCGCGCGCTGAGCAAGTAAACCTAAACCTCTCTAATATTCACGTCTTTCTATACTGCCGTATTGTTTCGCACGAGGCTCGGAGTCGACATGTATGGCGCCGATTGAGAGATGTGTTAGAGAAATCCTATAGATCGGGTCTGCGAGTCATGGTCGAGAAGGAGTGACGCGGCAGGAGACGTACACAATTTTGCACAATAAAGGGATGCGGTATGCGTAAGAAAGAGACACTTAATCCGATTGCGAAGGAAGACGATGAAGACGGGCGCATGGGACGTGGTGATAGAATCCTGGCAGAAGAACTATAGTAGTGAAGACGTTTTCGACTTTGAGGACCGGGGAGTGGACATAGTGCATATAGTAGTGTTGACAACGTCCAATGCATTCGCTTCTGAGTCTGCAAGGAGAAGCAGGACCACCACCAAAGGTACTGATAGAATGTAGGATCGGAGAGAGGAGGGAAACCCTTTAAGTTGAATAACGCTCTCCAATTGTTTGGCGAGCGTCCCAATAAATAACAAATATGATTGGGTCCGATATCACCGACATCATTGGACCCAGGACATGCTGGACTTCTCCGTGTAACTCAATTGCTACATACTTCCGTAACCAGGTAGACTTTGTTTAAACAATGCTCTTGAAGCTAGACCAGGTTTAACATGTTTATTGAATCTGTTCAAATTGTTTAAACACTCCTTTCACACTATGTTTAATCGTAAACAGTTAGCTACTCTATCTTGTTTAATCATCAAACATTGTTTAAACAGTTAAACCTTTCGATATAATCAATATTTAAAAGCAACCTAAGCCACCGCACATACGAGAAAGAGTAATAAAGGAACCAACTCTTACTGATGCACCAATCAATGTGTCTTGATCCACCATCGCGTCGCTTTTTCGTGACTCATTGCGTCGTCGTGTCGTATCACCGTGTCATCATTCAAATTATATTGTCCCTTCATTATGTCGTTGGGTCTGAAGGGATAGAAGAGCGGCGTAGGTGGGCGAAATGAAACGGTGAGGATCTCCCGTAATAGTGTTGCATCATAAATTGGGAATGACAAAGCTTGAAGAATGTGGCGAGTCCATCGCAGCTACGTCGAAGGAGAGTGATTGGGCGTAGAAATAGAGTGGCAACAAGCCCATGAAGTGACGGTAGAGCAAATCCATAATGAGAGGTCAGTATTGCAGTAGTACGGGTGACGCACCTAGCGGCTATCCCTCTTCCTGGGTCTGCATCGGGGCTCCTGTTCGCTTGTTCTATTGTCGCTCCTGGGGGAGGCTGCGAGAAGAGGACGTAGGGCTAAGAGATGAGATTCATGTAGTGGTAGTCTGAGTCCAAGCCATGAAGCGGATTAACCCTGGATCAATCGATTAGGCAAGTGCCGGGGCCAGCACTGTCTTCAGTTGTATTGTTCCGTGTGCACAACGCAAGCAACTTGAAGTTGTGGCTGAAGTTCTCCGAGTGCGAAGACAATCAAGCAACATAAAAGCAACGCATGCCATCAGAATAATGTTGTTAGGTGATGCCACCCGATTGAAGAGCCACTGTCACAAGCCAGCTACTTATATAAGATGAGTGAGTCAAAGCTGGCAACACTCCTTCCCCAACTTTCCCTCGAAGTCCAATGATGGCAGAGGCAATCCTCTTTTTACTCTCATCAACCCTACCAACCCTATGTACGCGTATCCAATATATAATCCTATACAATTGCATGTACATCCGCTAATCCTATACAGGGCGTACTACATTGTGTTTAATATGAGTGCGTGTTAAACTGTATTTCAAATGAGTGCGCATTAAACTGTGTTTAAGTCGAACATAAATTTATGTTAAACACTGTTCAACTTTCTAATCAATTAGTTTGTTTTATATTCAACAACTACTTTGAACTTTGCTTCCCCGATGCCCGAACATCCTACATAGAGTTTAAACAATGATATATACGCATTTAAACGCATTATACGTACATTGTTTAATGTGTTTAAACTCTGTTAAACAAGTGTTGAATCTCATTGAACTCAGTCTAGCTACAAGAGCATTATTTAAACAAACTCCACCTAGTTTCATCATACTGTAGATGGCGTGACGGAAACGACGATAGTAGGCTCAGACGGAAGGTACACTAGTCCTATGAACCGATAATAGATAGATTATAGCCAAATCAATTGTATAGAACACGCTTACACTAGCGTTATACAAGAGATTCCGAGATTTATTATCTTTCCCCGTGTCGATAATGCTGCTCATCTCCACTTCTTTATGTCACAACACTTTTCAGTCCAAACAAATTCGATGAGCCATATACATGCATAGGGTAGATAAATTATTTGATCACTGATCTAAAGTAAAACTAGAACCGTGCTCGATGAAGCGATACTTCAGAGCACTGAACTTTGCCATTTGTTTCATTGCACCGACAAAAGCCAAGCTGCCATCATATTGACGATGACAAGCACACAAAAGAGGACATTGACCCGATCCCTTGGGCAGTGCGGGTATTTTATCCATCGCCGTGGGATCTTTGTCCAGCTGGAGACGATACATCTTGTACAACATTGCCTCACGAGGACAGTCCGTCACGAATAGAAATTCAGCGGCTATTTGACCTAAGGAAGTCCATCTTTCGTGGTATATTATCTGCATATAATTTCAACTGGGAAGGACCGGTTTTAGAGTAATAAACGACAGGGACTCACGAATCGAGGTAGTAGACCTGGCGCCGTGAGCTTCTGGATGACTTCATCCATTGGATGGGATAGTGACAGTTGAGCGGCTGTATCAGCGAGATCGGTGTGTCCATGCAGGATGCAATGATTTAACACTTCGAGGGGGTGTTCGTTTACGAGTTGTCTGTACATTGAGCAGTGGACCCAGGTCAGAACTATAATCTATAGTGCACCAGAAACGCATTGAAAACGCACTTCATGCGGACAAGACACACATGTAACGGTCCATAAATCACATACTTCTCAATCGCCTCTGCCACCCCAAAGAAAAGCTCCACGTCGAGATCGAAGATCGATGGTTGTTTATAATCACGCGAGAGCGGTGGAGGCTTGATAAACTGGAAAATGATTTCGAGCACAGCGGCTGGTTCTTGAAGATGGACGGCTTCTGAACCAGTGGGTGAAGTCGTATCCCCAGGAGTCCGTGCGAATCCGGTGCTTGTGCTCAAATTGAGATGGATGGAGTGGATCTTAAATACGACGTTGTCGGATGAAATAAACGTCACGTCGGCGTCGTCTTCGCAGACTATGGCAGTTGGGGTGGTGAGTCTTGATCTGAAATGGCGGTGTGGTGCGATTTGTGGGGATAGGGAATATGGCTACTTACATAGAGTGGATGTCTTTTGAATTGGCATGTTCTTGCTTGTAGGATGCATTGGTCGACGGATTATGGGAGTTGATGGTCGAGATGATAAGCGGGCGCTTAAACTTCGATTACCTCTTTCGTGTAAGTATTCACATCGTAATATATAGGGCAGTGACACGGGCCGCGATCCAGGTGTTTACCATCGGTGTGGTAGCCAAATAGAGCGCGTTCCTTCTGCACGACTACCCACTACTCCGTAATCATGATGCATCACATTCCTTTATACGCTCTCTTTGTTCTTTGATATGATGGAAGTACCAGGTGCAGGAGTGATGATCCCAGGTACGTTATCTGAAGTTGGCATTAGCTCTCAGTGTGTCCACGGGGTCGTTGATTGTGCTTTCAAGTTAGCTTACGCGTCGTCCTTGCACTCAGGTTATCACTCTAATTCGCGCCGTCAGCTGTCTGATACCTGTCTCCGACGCATATTCTTGCAGTGAATAACTCTACTACTGCCTTTAACGTACTCGCTGGAGCTCGCCATTGCTGGTGGCATGCTGACGATCATACAATGTGCGTGCGATGCTCTCTGACAAGGGAGAGCACGACTCGGGATGCGCAGTTGGAGGTGGGACGGTTGTGTCTTTATCCAGGTACGTTCTCCGTCCTCGTGTATCTCGAATGCTCTAATCGATCCTATCCTGCTCCTGTTGCAGCACTACATCCTCAACGTTCAACGTCACTCCTCCTGTCCTACGGCCTCATCGCACCAACCTCTCCTGAATTTCACCCTTTGTCTCCAATGCGTACGGTCTCGTTATCCAGCTGCATTGAGCCCACAAGGTTGCCACCGCCCGTCCTTCTCGGGTATATATCCTAGCCCTATCTAGTCCGTAGTCCGGGCGTTAGGTTGCACGATACGACACGCCTGTCCTCCATTCCTCGTTGGCTGGTCGTACGTACGCCGGTGATCCCAGCGCAGTTTTTTTTTGGCATCGTTATCCAGCATGTACGTGTGTCATTCTCTCGATGAACTTCTTTGGCTGATCAGCATCTCTTATCCCCTCGGCCCATTTCTCCCTCTCTCAGGCCCTCTCTCCGGCCCTCTCTCCATCCCTCTCCCTCTTTCCATCCCTCTCCCCATTTTTCACCTCTTTCCGTACTTCTCTCTCCTTCCTTCCCTCTCCCTCCATTCCTCGCTCGGTCTATCCTGTCCTCCCTACCTCCCTTCCATACTTTTCATCCATGTCTTTCCCAGCGATTCCGAAGTCTCCCATCGTCGACTTACATTATCTCACAAGAGGATATTTAGTGTTTTTTGATTAGGGTGCTTTCGTTCCATGTTGGCGTGCTTACGCATTCAGCGTACATATATTCCCTTGGGCGCTGGACGCCGTGGCGAGGGGCATCGATTAGGAAGATCCTGGTATTGCGCTCGTCGTAGCATATTGGGGCGAGGGTGGAGGGTGAATTGTGTCGTCTCGTGAACAGACGAGAACAACGTGAACATTTCATTACTCGCTTCTGTTCTCCTTTCTTAAAGTCTTGCCCATTCCTTAGTGATACTCAGGACTCTTTTCACTATCGCCCTGGCGTGTATCAGTTCTCACGCAAAAGGAGCCAAATTTTTGCGATCTAGCTCCCCTTGATCCAGGATTATTTGGGTACGCCATTCGTTCGTGGTGCATATCAATTGTTTAATCTGACGTTGTTTTCCTAGAAAATCTAAATACGTGGATCCGTATCTATGTACATGCGTGTATGCATCGTGGTCGACTTTCGGATTGTCTACGAATACGGTGCTTGTTATTACACACTCGCGTCTGCTGTTTGTTTTTTTCTTCAGCATAATCTGCCCTTTCGTATCTTCCGTCCTTCCGTCGTTCCTCCCCTCCATCCTTTCCTCCCTTCCCTCCGCTCACTAATTCTCGCGCTATCGTCCCATCCACACGACAACGGACGACTCTCGACCACGCACTTCACCCGTGACACACCCTAGTCATCATCATCGTTATCACCCCACCCGGCATACCCACGACGTGTACTAAATACGTACAACACCAAATTACTCTGTGCTGTGCCGTGGGCGCTCTGTCGAGGGCTTGGTTTGGGTTCATCGATCGTTATCCGCTCTTTTCGTACGTACGTATTTTCGCTGGCTCCGTTCGTTCGTTCGTTCGTTTACCGGATCACTCCTGTAATCGAGTATATGCAACAGTCAATGAAATGCTTCTCTTCTTCCACCCTGGCATACCCATCGTCCGAACCGATACAGGAAAAATCGCTTCACCTAGTGAGAAAAAGCAAATGCTTGCGCGACTTCTATGGGCCGTTCGGAATCTACTGGAGCAACATGTCGACGTCAACATGACCGTTAAAGGTGTCTCGCTACCGGATCTCAGTGCTTGTTCGATGTTGAACTGGGAGCTCATTGCCCAGCCATAGATTGTGCGAGAAACGACGGGAGGCTTTTTCTCTGCATTATGTCATGTTCAGTTCTAATACGTCGTCACATCCACGAAGAAAATGATCGAGCAAGCGTAAGCAGCAACACCCAAAGCATGCGATACAAGATTACAGGTCCGCCTAACCCATGCGAAGCTTTACTTTACGAGGACCCAGCTAGCCCAGTGGAAGAACAGGAGTCCCGTTTGTAGATCGAAGATGCGGCCGAAGGCCTTGGCACCGAGAAACGAATTTGGGATTGTAGAAATCTTATTCTGCGAACCACAGCTCTGTCGATCAAGAGGTGCATCATAAATGGGCGCATTGAGAAAAAATCCGACATCTTACCCAACCTCCACAAGCATCCCAAGGACTTGTGACAAACTATGAGTCGTATTGCACCACACAGTATATATACGTACCTCATTGGGACAATATGCTTGTCAACTTGGTCGAATGTTTAGATCTGTGCATGTGAGAAACTTAGTGGGTATCTATAAGAATCGAATACAGGGAAGCGAAAGCGCACATCGAGGGTGCGTCTAGCTATCTGGATGTGAGACAAACTGAACGCAGTAGGCAATTCCTCGGTGGTAGCTGTATAACCAATGGTAATAAGAGAGCGATATGGGAATTATAAGGGGCCCTTTGGCGCGCAGCGGAGATTCGCGCACATGTGAAAATAAAACAACATTGGTCACTTATATTTCACAACAGGTGCGGGAGAAAGGAGTATGTGAAGTATTCCACAAGATTACACTGGAAGAGGCCAGCTTTCTGTATAACATAACACAGGGCAGAAAAGAGGACATACGAGTACTATTTGACGAGAGATCCTCACCTATAGCTACAGTACATTCATGCAATAGAAAGTTACTACAGCCGTCTACACGGACTTTCTCTGGATCTCAGGTATCCTGACCGCACATTTAGGGGACCGTATTTACAGTATGAAGGTCTCTATATATTGAAGGAGAACCGCATCCAAAATTTTAGGTATCGTAGTCATTTTCTGCTGTAAATATGCTCTTTAATCTGATGCTGCAAAAATGTGTTCCTAATCGCAATAATTAAAGCTACGCAGCCTATAGAAATAAGAAGTAGGAAAACATCAGAGCTACTCTAAATCGCTATATTCTGGTGCTATTGATGTGGAGGTGCCCGGAGTCGAGGTATTAGGCTCAACCATATCTGGGACAATCATCGATGGCAAGTAATTCGACTTTGACCACGAGCCACTAGAGACAACAATAGCTTCATTTGGGAATCTATTGCATACAATGCAGCTTGTAGTCTTCGGAAGGTGGGAGTGTTCCAGATAAGGCACATTACACTTCTAACAGCGTATATCGCGACATTATGAGTGCCCTGACTAAAGTTTAATATAAATTACTCACCTGAATGTACGCCAAACTGGCCTCAACAATTTTGTCCCATGGGACTCTACAGCCAGATTTTAAACCGGGTGCACCGCCATTTCTGTTATACTGAAGGGCACGTTCAATCAAAAATGTGGCAAGTTCCGCATCAGGAGGTGCTTTCCGAAGAATTTCTAGAACAGGTGAATGCCGCATTTCCAACCTTTTTAGGTCGTGAGCAGACCATAGTCCTCCTTGATTCTTCCATTCATTGGATGGGTCAATCCTATATCTATAGCTGACTTCGGTCGGCCTAAGGAGTGATTAGAGTCCGCTTTTAGCTGTGATAGATTACTTACAACGGACAAATCACCCCCATTATTCGCTTTGCCAGTGATACATAGTATTTTCCGTCCACAACATAATCACCAGCACGAGTTGATGATACGACGAAATCGAGGAATGAATCGTCGAAATATTTGGATGATCGAGTAGAACTTTCATCAGGTAGGAGATCCAGTAACTGCTTGTCTTTATCCCGCAGCGACCCCAGTTTTAATCCCAATGGTTTCGGAGACAGGCTGTAAAGTATAAGACGAAAGAATTCTGTTATGTCGTCGCGCTCAAAATGATTGGTGAAAGCCATGGGAATGAAAGGTTGAATGTTTGGCGGGTATTTTGATATACGTCCCACAACGAATGTGTCAAATTCGTTCTGCAAGAGAGTGAATATAGCCACTCCTGCCTAATAATAACGTGATTAGCCCAATTGAAGATCTTGTTATCATTGTTCAAATTACCTGTTTTTTGATACTTGACAGAAACTGCTTCCAGCGCGAATCATATAAATCAGCGAAATTGGAAATGTCCTTCAAAATTGCCTTCAAGCTAAACAATGCAAGGTCGTTGGATAGTTCACCCCCGGATGGTGAATTATCGCAATGGTATATGAAGTTACGCAGTGTATGGGCAAGTGGTTGCTGTAGTCTGTCTGAGAATTTGGATGAATGAAAATTGGTGATGGTGTACAACCAGCGACGAGCGAGCATAACATGACCTTGATTAATATTCATATTGACATAGTATTCAAGGGACCGAGATCTGTCCACAAGGAAGTCATACAGAGAGGCGTGATGGAGTCGAAGGACAGCCTCAGGTGCATTAGATTGTGAATCAAGTTCTCCCTTGAAACCTACTTTTCCAAACAATTTACGAAATTTCACGCGAGAATTGGATTTGCTGGTGGGCTGTGGAACAAATACTAGGGCATGCATATCGACCAATGAAATGCTAATATCAAAACCAAGTAGCTCTTCAGCGAGATCCAGGGTCACCAACATTCGGTCTTTATCTGCGAGTAATAACAATGTCAAGACTTGCAAGACCTTTTGAATATCTGCAACAGATGCCAGGATGTACTGATATAATGCGTCAAGCAGCGCAAATGGAGTGTCTTTTTCGGCAGGTGATAAGCCGAGGATAATGTTCAATCGATCCACAGGATTATGACGACACGAGTCGACGAATCTGATAACAGTGGATGCGAAGATAAATTGACCGGATGCTTTCTTGACGAGGATGCTGATGTCGTTTGCAGTTGGCCATGGTTTTTTCAGCAGCGGAAGAAGATTTTCCTTGATTTCACCGAAACGCACTTCAAAATAGGCTTTGATGTCGTCATCGGGTTTATATTTGTCGTCCAACACGAGTGATTTTGTAAGCGAGATAAGGGGTTCCCTATTGAAAGCTGTGCGAATCTCGTATTCAGGGCGGCTGCCTATGAGGAAAACAACAGGAAAATTGGGCGGCTCGTAGATAGCGTTTCCCTAGTCTCGGTGCCAGCCTCTCATAAGCGTCTCGATTCAGTCGCGACGTTATTAGAGTCTGGGACACAGCCAACCACATAACCAGGACATTCCCTTACGAAAATTCGCGGGCTTACATAAGCTTTACGATGGTGCCCACACCAATGCCCTGTCGCGCTCGTCTTCATTAGCTACACATCATATCGTTTCTATCCTTATTTATTGTATATTGTATTCATCTTAATGTCGGAGAACACCTTGTCGCAGCCGGCCTGCTCACAACGTCGCCCACGCCAGCTACCGCTCAACTCCATCACAGGCCCTTACAACAACACACCTGAGCACCCCGCTGCGAGCACACCCACTGCCATTTCCACCATTTCTTGCCCATCCTCTGCATCCTCGTCTACACTTCCCCGACCCTTGCTGCTTCCGGATCTCCGAGAGAAGAGGCAGAAATGCAATCGATTCGATGTCCCAGTCTCTCAATCCCTATCGTACAACCCATATCGACTTGTCCATCGAAATCGAACGATCCGTCAGGAAGCTCATCTCCCGCCGGCAGATGTCGACAGCATTCTTCATTACCCATTCAACCATCTCGTCTTTTGGTATCTTCTTTGCCCATTCATCCATCACTCTACAAGCGAATCCACTTGCCAGGAACATATTTGCTGATTTTCGAAGGTCGCCATCATCGGAGGTGAACAGGACTTGCAAGAATTGTCGGAGCGAGAAACGGTTGCATTCATCAGCCATGTAGCGGAGTATATCCTTGACTTTCTGAGAATCTGACCGACGTTTCTCTCGTTGTGTTGTGGGAGGAGTGGGGTTAGGATGATCTGAGTTCATAGGTGTAGCTAATACAGTGTTGTAGACGAGTAGAAGCACTTAAACGTGTACAATAGACGCGTCTCAGAGGTAATCTCAAGCAGCGCGAAGACGTGTTGTCTGGCTGACGTAATCCGGGAATTTTCGTAAGGGAACGTCCCGCCTATGTGGCTGGGTGTGTCCCAGACTCTCTTAGCAGGCTCAACGAAAAGGGAATGCTAAGAGAGGATGGTCCGAGACTAGCGTTTCCCAGCACGTTCAGAAGTTCTTTATGAGCCATATCATTGGGGCCACATTCGTCGACTCCATCGATAACCACAAGTCGCGGATGATTGGTTGAGTGAATCAGCATGAGAGGTTCGACAATAAGGATTCGCATTTGGGTCGCAAGTGTGCGTGAAAATATCGTCGGATCTTTCTCGATAGCTGTGATCAGGGGATCTTCGATTTCTGGAATGGACCTGGAAAGCTGGTAGGCGAGGGTGGCAATGATGAAGGATGTTGAATCACGTCCAGCGGCGAGGCGGCCAAAGAAGAATGAGGCTGCGAGAAGCCCTTCCCGCTCACAGATCTCTGCGATGCTCTGACAGATAGCAGTTTTCCCAGATCCCGCAGGCCCATAGAGCCATATCACGAATCGTCGTCGTTCTTCCGGGTCTTTAATCCATTCCATGATCTCAGCGAGTATAGCCTCGCGGGTGTGTGGGCGGCATTTTGGCGGATCTCCCCGCTCAGCAGCGTCGTGGAAGGCACCTTGCGTGATGTTGGCCAACAGTAACCTGAGCCCTATATACGAGCATTAGTACAGCACGACTTGCTGAACCCCTCCCCTTGCGCTCGATCGAAGTATTCGGGATGTGGTTTTACTCACCAGGTCGATCGGCGCGATGAGTATTGTGGATGGTCATGTCTCCGCCTACAGCGGCAAATATACCCCCCTGAATAGTTGTATTATGCGCAGAGTGAAACATCTGAGGGATTCCCGAGGTCTTCATATTCGGTGAGACTGAGACGACAGCGCCGGGGGGAAGGTCGGTGTAACATATTCGATCTTACACCCCTCCGATCTCCCCTTATCTCCTTCTTCCCACCTTCGATCTTATCTCTTCTCCCCCATGACGCCATTCACGTACATCGTCATCGTTTCCCTTGACTCTTAGCGCTTGCGTTCGACTCCCCTTCATGACTCTTCCCCATTGTGTTTCGTAGCCTTTCGCTCCCTTCACGTCCGGTTCCCTTTATTTGACTCTTTCCTCCACTAGTTACCTGACTCCCAGTCTCTTGGCTCACGACACCGATACTCCCTAGCTTAGTATAAATAGTCCAGAAACATGTACAGTAGACCTCAGTCAATCTTATAGTGTCAAACTGTATCATTTGGCTACCCTCTCTTTCTCTTAATCACCGTGTCACGTTTCATAGACCCAGTGACTTCGCGCCT
>MU155563.1:0-22689 GCA_015484465.1 Pholiota conissans
CTGCAGTTTATTTGAGTAGGTACTGCAACCTAAAAATAAGACCGAGTGTGCGAGACGAGAAAGACAAGTCGCTAGTCGGAATGGCACGAGAGATTGAGCAGAGGGTATGCTGCGCGATTGTGTTAAAATAAACGTGTCGCTATCGTTTACTCGGGTTGAACAGGGACCCTCGCAATCGCGCGAGGTCCCAATAATCATTCGAACTACTTAAATACAAATGGACTCCGTTACAGTACGTAGATAGAAATATAAAAATGAAGATGTCAGGACAAATGCCAGAGCCACCTATATAAGAAAGCGAAAACAAAAAGCGCCCAACGGCGCCACAAGTCATCATGTGATGCGCTTGAATCAATAATTCTAACATAGTTGACGTCTTCCATCGCGGAAATGGATGGAAATATTATACATTGTTACAAAATTTGACACAAAGACAATTGAGAGATTTTCCCCTGCTTTTCCGCGATAGAACAGCAACGGAAAGGGTCAACTCTGTCCACCATACACCGAATCAGAGAATCTTTTGTTTTCCAATGGGGAAAACAAATGGGAAAGTGTGATATATGTCTGTCCTTTTTCGGCCCATCTATTATCTGATTTAACAATAGATTTTCCGATACGTAATTTTTCCTTGTATATGTATCATTTTCCGACCTGGAATTCTTGAAATTTCAACGAAGGATTTTCCGAACGGTAATATGAAAGATGTTTCAATTCATTTTTCTGCCCAAAATCTTCGACAAGAAAAGCACTCATTTTCGCGAAGGTGAAATCTCCTCACGTGATCTGTACTTCCTCCTAGGATAAACCTTCAAAGTTACGTAGATCTTCCCTAAGGTTCCTGACTGACACGTCGAAACATCAAACGTTCGAAAATATCAAATCGCGTTACCGTATTAGTGCAAGATAGGTCTCTAAAAACTGTGCTGCGTAAAGACCAAACTTGTTGTTTCAACTTTAATAACCAGTAGAAGCGTAAAAGTCAGCTTTCAGAGCTTAACAATATTTACTAGAATGTCAGAGAATGAGAACAAGGATGAGAACACACAAATCAATACGTCCATGTTTACATACGCATACATTCACCAGCAGCCGCTACGCCCTCGGCTCTCGGGCGATAAATGGAAATGAAGGCTGCAAAGCGGGTTAACACCATCATAAGATGATGTTAACCCGTATTCCGGCCTCCTAAGCCAGGTAAGTGAGGCATACTTCAACGACTTGGAGCACGCACCTGCCTTCTCCATCCCAATTAGCCTCGAGAACCGATCCGCCAGATTCATGAAGTAGCCATTGAGCTGGGCGGGGCTACGCGGATCCGCAGGTGCGGCTCTCGAGGTGCTGGACGAGTCCAGACATAAGCTTGAAGTCGCGCTCACAATTGGGGCACTTGAAGTTGCGATTTTTGTGGGCAAGGGAGTTCTGGTGCTGAAGAAACGAAGAAATCAGTCATGTAAGAAAGAAATTGTACGCGGCGCACCTGCGAAAGAGAGTTTTCCGACGCAAAGTCGCGAGAGCAGTCAAAGCACCAATTATGCTTCGGCGAAGCTAAGAGATGCTTGTTGAGATCTCTCTTATTGCCGAATTGGCGCTCGCACCCATCGCAGTAAGCCCCCTCTTCATCCTCATCCTCATCCTCATCCTCATCCTCCTCGTCGTCATCATCATCATCGTCGTCGTCGTCATCATCATCATCGTCATCGTCTGCGTGCCTCGTGGACTTCAAGTGCTAGAGGAATAACCCATGAGTCAATGACTAGACAGCTGGAAGAACGGATCGCCTCACCGACTCCATAGCGTCAGCAGATGAGAACGACACGTCACAGTCTTCGCAGAAGTGCGGGTTTGCAGTATGCCTCGTCGCTCTAGCGTGCGACTTCAGCCCATTGACAGAGGCGAAGGTCTTGGAACAAGTGAGGCAAAAGTGGTCGACAGGCATATGGGAATTCAAAGGATGGGAAGAAAGAAAGAAAGAAAGGAATCTGACGTTACTCAGGGATACTTATATGTTAGTAAAGAAGGTTTGATTGATTCCCACTCTGAGTACGCACACGACAGGCCTAAATTTGGTGTCAACGATCCGAATTGCTGGCTAAGTATGAAGAATGACTCGACTAGAAGCAGAAGAGTCTTTTTGGCGATCTTTTTTTCACGCCTAACTTTGTCTGAGGAAGCTCTCCAGAGTTTTCGGTTTCGAATATTTCGCAGTTTGCGCGATTGATTGCTCAAGCGACTTGCTATTAGATAAGAAAAGAAATATTGATCATCTCACATATCCACAATTTGCGAACCTGGACTCGAAAGCAAGGTCGTCCGTCAGAAAAGCTACCTTCAGAGTCGAATGGTCAGACAAATATATTCGAAAGATATAACATACTTACTCTCACAGGCGCTTGTGATAAACCTGCGGTCTTATCCAAGACAGCGTTCGATAAAGCAACCCAAGGGGTATGACTGCCAGCTGGAACATCGCGTCTCTACGCCGCAGAGCACTGCAAATGCCGCGCTCATTGTCCGTTTAGACGGTAGACACGGCAGCGCACAAGGGTCCATGTCAGGGAACCCACTTTATCACAATGGCGGGCTCGCATGCAGAAACGCGGCGTATTGCGAAAAATGCAGCAGCTGTGTGCGGTACTTTGCGATGACAGGGATGAGGAGGTGGGCGAGGAGGAGCGTAGGCTCAAAGGAGGGCGAGCGGTAGCTAGGAGAAGGTGAGAACCAGCATCGAACGTGCTGCCCCATCGTGATGACGTGGCAGCATGAACGAAGCCAGCGAGCGGGCGGGTTGGTCGTAACTACTTCGAGACGACCGAATACGCGAGGTGGGGACAATGACGCCGGACACGTTGCATCGTGGATGGAGACGCTACGGGACGATGAGCACAGTTAGTGGGGTTAGTGGGGATAGCGATGAAGTTCGCAGCGGCGCACCTGTTGGTTCTCCCGCTCTCGGGTCTACCCTTCTGTTCTTCTCTCTATCATCCATCGTTGATGTCGATGAGCAGAAACGAGCCCGCATCCTTGTTGCTCGAGTTTCTATGCTTGATAGGGTCCGAATCCAGACGGTAGCGGGACATGAGGAGAGCTAAACCATTCAGGACAGTGGATGTGGATGAGAAAGGAAGGCGGACGAAATTCGAACGCGTCGTCCCCAAACTTCCCGCGCACACGGGCCAGCCCGAGTCGCCCATGATGCCTTGAACGGCCAGACCGGTTATCACTTCTTCCAACCACCTTTATCATCGTCCGTTCGACGTTCCGCTCGCATGCTCCAGCCACTGTATGGTCGTGGATAGAAGACAGATTTCAGGGAAAGGAGGAGAAGAAAATGCTAGATGGATGTTGAACGTTGATGTGTCGCTCTGGGTAAGTTCATTCATTGTCATTGCCTTGTGTTGTTGACTTGATGCCGCTACTTTATCAGCTCTAACGACTCTCTGCGCCCTCCGGTTCGCCTACCTCTGCTCGAAAATATCGTTAGGTACTCGTATGCCAGAAATGGCGTCCACTTCTGTCGAATCTGTGCCTGTTCGTGAAGTCGTCTTTCCCGAGGTCCCTCGCATCGGCCGGCTCCCCGGTTTCGCCCTTTTAACTCATCATTTCCTTACTACGATTGGGATTTCTGTGCTTCGCCGGCACCGTGGTCTAACTGTCCCCTGTATGCAACCCGTTTCTCTTCAGCGATCGCGAGAGTAGTCCTCTGTAATGGTCTCCACCCCTTCCGTTGTCCAGTCTTCCTTCGCCTTTATTCCGACTCGTCCGTTGCATGTGCGCTCCATGTTGGGCTGGGAGAATGGTACATATAGCTCTGGTAATCTCTCCGTATACACTCGAGGTCCGATATGCGACGCCGTCCCTATTGTTGCCGTGTCCACGAACGTCGTTGTAGGGTGGAGATTGGGGCATGATGGGTCGCTTGGGGTGTTGTACCGCCATTTTCCAAGGCAAATGCGTAGATGAGGTTGGTAAGTTGCACTTGTTGTAGTTTCCTTGTCGTGACGCTGATATGTCGTTCCCAGTTTATTACGTCTGCCGCTTTCCGGTTCCTGCTGTCCGCTCTCGTCTGTTCCTCGGTACCTGACCCTCATTTAATGCTTGGGGAAGTTGAGCGGATTCGTAAGAGCGGGCGAAGGTTGGGCATGTTGGTAGATGAGGCATATATATATGTACCAGTACACCTCTTTCTTCATCTTGTCAATCATGAGTTGCTGATATGTGTCTCTCCCCCTCTGAATCTGCGAGCGCAGCTAGCTCCTGTTACTTGAAACGACGGTCATGCTCCCCTGCTCTCCTTTGCACCTGTGTCTCCTATCCGCCCTCTGTTAATATAAATGCAGCCTCACTCCCGAGTTCATATCCGCGTAAGCATACGGGCAGAGCGATGCGTGCTTAATACGCTGTGTTAGTCCGAACGATCATTCTCTTTGTCTCAGTCATTCAACGCGCCGAATGTTGCCGACCAGCATTCTCACGCCAACGGACTATGGATCAAATCGATCAAATGTCAAACCGATATTTTCAGTACTCGCCAACATCCTCTCGCATAGTCCTTCCTCCTGTTCACGATAAAAGACGTCCTATATTTACCTCTGTGCTTCTGGAAGGTCTCTATCTGGGCTAGAATACCTCATCGGGTTCTCCTCATCCTCCACCCAGTCCCCGCCGCATCCCGGCCTTCTCCGCTGCGCGTTTATGAGCATCTCCGTCCTGCTCTATAGGATGGTCTAGGTAGTCGCGCAGACAGAGGCAGGTGTCTGGGCCATCTGATCTCTGTGTGTTGCGTCTGAGCGCTATCATCATTCGACTTATGATACTTGATCTTCGAAAGTCTGATGATCGTGAACCAACAATGTGTATCTACGAACCATATTACTCACTGCGTTTTTTGAGTTAAATTCTTCCTGCTTCGCTCGGACTCATACTGCACCAAGGTCTCGTATTCTTGGACGGATTGCTGCTATCTCAGGCACAAGATGATCCCGCTGAAGATGGTCTCAATGGTACTTTTTACACACCGGGCCAAACAGAACGTCGAGAAACACAGACGTACGACTGACAGTGGGTCGTGTACTTTGTTCTATCTTTTTAAGATCGGATCTAATAGTATGATAGCGGTGGAGCGTGCATCCTCGTTCCCAAGGTCTCGCTATTTGTGGAACCTTTACTGGGAAGCTTTGTCCTCGAAAGGAGAATGTCGGTCGACGTCGAGCAATGGAAGACCAGTTGAAGACATTTCGATGCATGGACTCTTACGAAAACGAGAAAACTGTCACCTCTTTGAGTGCTTCTTATCGAATGCCGTCTACGCCACTGACTCGGAGATTCAAAGAAAATACCGTAACTTGGCTTAGAATGGTATCTACAGCACGAGTACAGGACGCCTGGGACGAACGTCGACATTTATGATTGACGTGGACGTAAGGGAGCCTTCCTGGGTGTTATTCTCCCCTAAGTCCTATTGACGAAACCCTTGGGGATATTTGTTTGACAGTACGCTGCGCATGCACGGCACACGTACATAATTAAAAGATGATCGATGCCCAATCCCACTCGCAGCCCCTTCCTCGTCGTCCTCTCAATAATATCTTACAAATGCTACATCGAGTGTTGATCGCCTTCTACACGCTGCTTTTGATGATGGTGTTCGTTGTGGCTGCACCCGCCAAATCAGAAAGAGGTGTGTCGTTATACTCGACTATCAGCATGTTATCGCACAACTTACGGTCTCTGGGTCAGGCGTTGAACGTCAGTGCAAGAATTTGAGCTCACGAAACTATGAAATATTGTATTGAATAAATGCCTTAATCAGACATCCAAATCTTCCGACCTAACAAGAACGATAACGAATAGAATAGTGTTTTGCAATACCTGTACGTCATGATATTTTCTCTAAGAAAAATTCGCTAAAAGATGTTCATAATTGCAGATCACGATGACCCAATATATATGAAAAGACAATCGACGAAAGACTGTGTATATTGCTCACCAAATTAAAATCATTACTTCATAACAGCCGAGCGACGCAGCTTAAGCTTTTTTTAGTCCTTTGTCGTTTCTTGAGCTTCTGGGTTCACGTCAGGGAAATCTAGGATATAGATTCAGTTTGAGATGTTCATGGAAGAGGAGATAATAGAAATAATCTGCATGGCGATAGGAATGAAAGCCATTGGGGATGAGGGTGCGTAGACATAGCGCAAATGATATATGAAAGGAAATATGTAAAATAGGACACGCTCGGGGATCATCGTCCTACGTAGGATGGCGCTAGGATGAGAATATAGCGAGAAATTGGAACTTAAACTCAAGTGCGAGTGCGAGTACTAAGGTAAGATAGAAGATCGAGGAAGGAAGACGGGGCATTATAACGAGCGGATTGTGACTTGAGAGTACGCGCCGCCGCACTATATGCATACGTATGCTTCTGTTGTTTGGCACAGATGGTATGATTATGAGTCTCGGACGCTAATGCAGGAATGTCGGTGAAGGGGCGTAGATACCACTTACATGAATGAGAGTATTGTGAGCAAATGAGAGGCGAAGATGTGCTTGTTCGCGCGCTAGGCAATGCGAATAGTGGTCTGAGTCAAGACCGAGTTCGAAATGAATTCACTCACCCAATCGACACCACTCGCGGTCGTTGACGGCGTTGACCACCTGTCGATGACACGTACACCGCCTACACCTACGCTAACGACTCACACAACACCTCGACACTGTTCAGCCTGCCCTCAAGCGCCATAACCGCGATGAAAGTGGCCCTATAACTCACAGAAAGGGACTGATGATATTGGAAACATACCACAGCGGGAAGGTGCAGGGAGGGCGTAATGCGATTTGAATAGATCGATATCTTGGAAAGGATTCGGATGACTTTGGGGGGACTTGGTGACTTATCACGTTGAGTTGCTCGATCTCGCTTGGAATAAACGCTGACATTGGTGTTGTGCTCAAGGAATCAAACTTCATGCTTCATGGCCTTTATCGAGGTTGAATGTGGTGCAGTGTTATATCTGCTTTACTCGCGCTTTCGACGAACTAATACTTTGAACTTCTTCGAACAGTGATCCTCCTTATAGCTACTCCTTCCGCAAGCCGCATCACAGTTATCACGGAAATCATCGACCGTTACCGTGTATGTACTTCTTGTGAAGTGTTTACTCGTATTCCACTTTCTGACTTATAGAACTAGGTCATGACCGATGGCCGTTACGACAAAACCCTCAACTGATCCTTATACCTTCACCCTCATCAAGCTCCCCTGCGCCGCTGGTTCGAGTGTCATCAAGAAGCAACTTGAGAAGCGGGCTATCGGTGAGGAGTAGAATGAGTTTAACTGGGCCTAAAAATCGTGCCGTCGTCGAGACGAGGTGGTCGCTGAATGGTTTCGGCCGTTTTCTCCATGAGGCTGGACAAGCAGCGGAGGGGCCATGTCGTATGGAAGGCGGTTGAGGTGAAGAAGGCATGAGTGCGTATTTAATGCTAGTGGATTAGAGAAGAGGGATAGCCGGGCAGAGTTATATATAAAGCGATAGGGTTCTTTCATATGTTCAGAGTTCACCTTCGTGCTTCATGGAATATATGCGCCGATTTTCCCCCAGCTTATTTTCCTGCGGCGAGAATATGAATTCTATCTATATCCTTGGTGTGTTGACGGATATACCTCCGTTACTCTTGGATTACGAAGCTATGGCATTCTGGGCGAGCAGTCCATATATCTGTGATACCTTGCTCGTATTTTTATTGCAACGGCGAACGAGGTAAGGATCGACGCAACTTGTTCTTCACATCCTTTCTCCTTGTCTATCAATGTCAATCACTGTAAACGCCAATGAATATCGCATCAGTACACTTCTTCAGAACCTACATTCCAGCGATTCGTTGTGACGATTGGTGTCCATCCATGTCGTAGTATCAGAAGACAATCACGAAGTTACCCTCGCTCTGCCAACCCTATGTGATGGTATACTTTATAATCAGCACTCGGCATCGTAGACCATCGATCACCACTTGCGTTAACGTTGGAATCCAGATGCTCGAACGTGTTTACTCTTGTCGATGAATTTGTGTATTTTTTGCTGAAGCTATAAACTTCAAACAATCTAAAAGTATGAGTAAAAAATCGTGTGTGTAAGTAATCCAGTCCGTACTGTACAATCAATAACCGAAACAGTCCCTTCAACAAAATAAAAAGAAAAACCGAAAAATACAACGTGAATGAACATTGAGAACACCTTAGATCAAAACCATTCACCTCAAAGCTTACTCGCCCCACTTGCCGCAGAAAATCCCGTTCCCAACCGTTGAATCGGCTGTAACTTTCGCTTCAAATCCCTCAATATCGTCGTCTTCGGATGCCACTCTCTAAACGCGTCTCTTAGCCCAGCAATCTCCTTCCCAAAGAAATACGCGACTCTCTCGTCTGCAATCACATCACGGAGAGACCAGGGAATCTAATGATATCATGAAAGGCGTGAATGAACAATCCAAAGAGTGTTGTGACGGGAAGAGATGTACCTCATAGTCATTCTGCTCCAATGCCGCATTGAAAGGCTCCACTTCCAATTTCACATCCTCAACGGCACCTTCGTTCGCCATGAACAGGTACTGCACCGCAAGCCTACAAAAAAGGAAAACATGAGCTCACTCGTAAAATCTACGAAGACATCGCAATAATTAAGACTCACGAATACGTCGCGACCTCTTCATACGCCGTCGAATGTCCAACCCCATTCAACGACCCCGCTGTTGCCTCCGAGAGATGCGCAATCAAGCCGGAATCAGACATACCCGCATTCAGGATTCTCAAGAGCAGGACTAGCAAATTCGAAAGGAAGTCGGAGGAACTAGCATGAGAGTAAGTATTGTCACGAGAAGGGAGAGGAGGCTACTTACTGATATGCGTCGCCGTCGATATACAATGCCCGCAGAATGAGTGGATGCGACACAGCCGTGAACAGCCCCGAATAGATAGGGACAACCTGGTCGTTTAAAGAGGCGACGTACAGGATCTTAATCTGTGATTTAAAGTTCCGAGTGCACCCAAAAGATATGATTAAGCTGTGTATAACTGAACTCGAAAAATACAGCACATACCCCATAGTCAAGGACAGTATTCAGCGCAGACACATACGCTTTCGATACGGCGCTCTCGGTGTTCTACGGACAGAAGTTCATGATATGGTGTGCATAGCAGTAACAGTGACGAGAGGCAAGGATAGGAGAAATCGGGATGGTGAGCTAACCACAAGGGGACACGAAATTGCACTACCCACCTGGAACTCGAATAATTCCCTCGCCGCCGTCGATTCGAAATACTAATCTATAGTTAGTTGCGAAGTTAGGCTGGAATATGATTCTAGAACGCACCTGCAAATACGGCCCAACCAATGTACTACTGCTCAGATATCTCAATGGGCCAAGGTGAATCCCACACAGCGCTAGCACGCAAACACGCTGCACTTTCCGCTTCCGCAGTGACGAGGCGCTACCATCTTCCTCGAAATCACCCTGCGTTGGCGGGGAGGATAAACCTAGTGCGACCGCAAGGGATGCCATTCCCCCACCCGCATCTAGCGACGCCGCCGAGCCCGCAGCTACCGCAGCCTCATGGTCGCGCGCGGGTATCGGCGATGCATCAGGCGTGGATGAATTCGAGTGCTCGGAGGATGGAGGTGTACGAGTGACGATATGGCCGTCCCGAACAAGCCTCTCCAGCAAGTGCGTAGACACTACACATCCTTGTGAATGCGTAGCGACGAGCACTGCATCCGCATCATGTAGATCGGACATCCACTCGTCGTTGGCCTGCAGGTTCGCGTAGAGTCTAGTAACAATAAAATCATCTTATATGAGAAACATGGAAAGACGGTAGTAAGATATATGAAAACGTACTTGTCAACTCTCTTCGCAATGGTCCCATCACCCTCCAACGGAATCTTGGTGACCTTATCAAAGCTGACATCGTTCGCAATCTCGAACGCGCGGAGTGCTTGTTCCATCATATTAGCGAATTTCGTGCTTGTACCCGTTGGTTCGCCGAGGACGGAGCGGATCATGGCGCCTACGAAACCATGAGTTAATCGTCGTCGAAGAACGAGAGGTGAACGGGGATTGATATATAGTAAGGCACGAGAGACAGATAGGAATTGAGACAGAACAGAAGAAATAGAAGAACTCACCGGGAAACCACCCATGAACACCAATAACCACTACCCGCCGACACCCTCTCAACGTATCCTGCACCTCTGTCCCTCTCTCCACGCCCGGCTCATCTACACGCCCAACACTATCGATGATGCTCCAAGCCTTAGGCAGCTCTTTACCCCACAGCGCGAACCGCCTCTGCCTATCCTGCTCGATCAACGAAGGTCTCTCTTTCTCTTCAGACTCGCTCGACGTAGATCCCGAGCTGAACGTGCGCTGAACCATTCCCCTTGCATGATGCGGGTGCTGTTTTCCCTTGCCCTTCCTCATCGCCGACGCCGAAGGTACGGGTGTAAACGCAGGCGCTCCAGGTAAAGGCGCCGGGGCACCGAATCCATCCTTCGCGAAGAGCACATTATTCATGAATTTGAGGGTTTTACCGAGTACACCGGGATGGGTACTGATTGATGCGGATGTAGATGCTTGCTGGACAGGCTTGGGAGGAGGTCGTGGAGGTGGTACACTACGTGGCGCGACGCCAAATGTATCAGCCCATGTAGGAAGAACGAGATTAGGAGGAGCCGGTTTCTTCGCAGGAAGTGGAGACGCAGGACGGCTGATCGTACTCGAAGCAGTCGCAGAAGTCGAAATCGTGCTCGTCGTAGTCGTGGTGGTCATCGTCGATGTGGTTGTAGCCGCAGCCGTAGTTGAACTCGTCGTTGTCATAGCACTCGCCGTACTGGTGCCGGCAGCGGCGGCGACCGTCCCCGACGACACTGTCCTCGTTCGATCTGACATCGCAGGCGACCGTCCCCGTACAGGCGTACTCGCAGCCGACGATACCCTGCTATTTCCCCTACTTCTCAACTTGGCGCCCTCTTTCTTCACCTCAGCCGAAATTTTGATCGGGGGCACTTTATCGTTGGATATGGATGCGACTCGGGGACTAGGATCGCGCGTTGTCGGCGCCGACGAAGTCGAAACAGGCAGTCCAGCACGCGTCCCAGGACGGAGGACGATCTCGCCTCCCACAGGTTTCGAATCTTCGCCACGCCCTCTCTCCACTGCACCCGCACTAGTAGAAGTAGTCTGCGCATCGTGTCGCGTCCCAACATCCTCATCAAAGTCGAGCTCCATGACCTCTACCCCATTTTCATCGCGCTTCACTTGAACGTCTTCGATCGCGCGCTGATTCCCGACGCCATAGCCCAACGTACGTCCGATTAGCGCAGGCGAGCTGAAGAACGACACCCAGCCCGATTTATGAGTCGATACGCTAGCGAGGATGGAGTTCGCCGCCTCGACTTCGAATGATGGTGCGGATTCCAGGATTAGCTGTGGTTCTTCTACAGGAGAAGAAGTGAGAACCTCTTCGGATACGTCGACGATGGGCGTCGCGTCGGACTCTGCTGGGAGCGCATTTGCGGAGGCATCCTCGTTCGCAATTTCGGCAGTTGTCGTATGTGAAGCCGTCGTCGTAATCGACGTGCTCGAATAATACCACGACCATGGCGATAACCACGTCGCCAATTCACTCCCTTTGGCGGCGGCGGCAGCCTCTTCTTCAATCTTCTTCGCATTCTCCTCCTGCTTCTCCTTCTCGATCTCCAGCCTCAACCTCTCCGCCTCCATATCTTCCTCTTTCCTTCTGCGCTCCGCCTCCTCTTCCACCAGCCTCGTGGCATCTTCGTTTCTCTTTGCCGCCTCCTGTACCTCAGTCACCTCGCCTCCATTCATAGTCGGTCCATTCGCATTCGTGCCGGCACCAGAAGCAGGAAGTACGGCCCCCCACCCGACGTAATCCCACCAAGAAGCCGGTGCCGCGGAGGTAGTAGGAGCAGAGGTGATTGTCGGTCCGAGGTTAGCACTAGCGCCTGCTTCTGGTTCAGGAGAGGATGATTGGGTAGGATAAGAAGGGCGTGAGCGTGACAGGACCAGCTCGTCTGGGTCGGTTCGCGTCGCCTGCGGTTGTGGGTGCTCCTGAGTGTTGGCCTGGACCTCTGGATCGGCTTCTTGGCGAATGTGAGTCGTAATCGGCGGTGGTGATACGTCGGAGGAAGTTGGGTCGGCGGATGTCAGAGGTGACGATGTAGATGTGATATTCGAATCTGTAGATCCCAAGGGAAGAAAGAAAGAGTCAGATAGTTTGTCGTCAGACCATAAATATCGAACCGAAAAGTAAAGGAGATGAATGTAGAAAGAACACCAAAATTCGAAAGAAAGAAAAGAAACACGTAAATGCAAAACGTCAAGTATCAGAACGAAAAGCGTCTGATACCTCGAGCAGTGACATCATTCAACATATCCTCTCCTCGATCACACTTCCATCTGTTCGAATGACTTCGAAATTCGACCAATCTACCCCGCCAAGTTCCATCCTCCTATGGACCTGGGCACCGCGTTTGAGAAGCACTCCCGGAGCGGGAACATAACCATTACCGCGGTGACGAACCGAAGCACTGTGCGTCATGGACAACAAAGTTCGCAGAACAACAAGGAAGCATATGTTCTCGGCGGGCGCTGGGAAGACGAACACATTTCCCAAATGCACGCCCGTAAGCGCAGAACATCCTCAAAATATTCGAAAATTTCAAAGCGAAAAGCAAAATCGAAAGAAAGAAACAAGCAAAAAAGAACGCGATAGAACTCGTTCATAGAAGAATGAACAGAAAAAAAAATATCGCCAACAAATACGATCGAATGAACGGGTCCATTTGAGGGTTTAAGAAATTCAGACGCGGCCTTATCATATACCATCCAGCGCATTTCAACGCATAGGTCGAGAAGAAGCACAGCACAGAAAGGCGGGGTAGTGTTATTCCTCGACCCGCTTCTGCGCGTCACTCGAGACTGCATGCGCTCATGGACGCATCGACTTCTGACTCTTCCTCAGAATTCACCGTCCGTTGGAACCCTCGATTCACCAAATGAAATCGAACGTAAACGGTGAAACATTAACCACGAACACAACCCTTCCGAGAGACCGAAAGGAGTATCACACGCGCAGCGACACCCCGGCACCGGCGTCCAAAGTCAAATTGAAACAGCGATCAGAAGAGCGACATAGGGGCGCAAGCGCGCTTCCCGCCGTCCGGGGAATAAAACAAAAGCGTTCCAAAAAGAACAAAAGCCCGATAGACGAATATTGAAAAAAACGAAGAACACCGAAAACCGCAAAACGAACAAACGAACGCGAGAAAAGGGAGAAGAACATAAAAAGAAAACGAAAACAGAACAACATCGCGTCCAATTGACGGGCGCACCCCAAAAATCTCGCACACGCGCACACAAAACCCGATAAAGTATAATTCAAACGATACGCCAAATAGCCTTCACGGAGATCTTCCAACAGAAATGCACACCACCCAGTCCAACCACACCCCAGAACACAAATGAATCCACTAAAAATCACAGCGTAAAGGAAACTTAAGCGAGGTCATCGAAATCACAGTTCTGATAACCACCCTCCGACGGCCAACTTTCAAAAAGCGCATGTTTTCCTGCACCCCGGGGAAACAGCGCATAGAAAGCGGCGAGAGGGCGGGAGCAGAATCAGAGTAGTCGGCGTTCGTGTGTACTTCAAGAAGGCATAAGGTTTTCCTCGCGATAAAGTATGCCCTAATGCATGAATGCGCGCATCTATACATGCCCGAGGCCGAGGTGGTATACCCGAGAGACATACGGCTGGACCATATGAACGGATGGAAAACGCCGCCACGGAGAGTGAGTGGGGCGCGATTCGGCTGCGAACGAGCCACATAGAAGTAGAACGTAGAAGTTCCTGGGATGCAATAACGAAACGCATCTCCGATCCAAAGGATGAGAGCGAGAGCGTATGAAAGAGAAAAAGGAAAAAGCAAATAGCGAAAGCGAAAACGAGTAATAGGAAGGGAACAGTGCATTTCCACAGAAAAATGAACGAAGAAAGCGAACCGAAAAACAGGAGGACGACAAGAGAGACATACCAGT
Organism: Pholiota conissans; assembly: GCA_015484465.1. NCBI lineage: Eukaryota > Fungi > Basidiomycota > Agaricomycetes > Agaricales > Strophariaceae > Pholiota > Pholiota conissans. The sequence continues at coordinate 14,116 of MU155563.1, forward strand.
CACAACACTCCCATTCGAAGCACCGCCCGACTCTTGAATTACTGTTGAAGTTGACGTTGAGGCCACGGGATCTAAAAAATGAATCGAAACTCATCAGTCAATCGATCATGCACACGAGGGACAAACTAAAAAATCACGCAAAAAGAGAATGAAGGTTGCTTGAGAAACCAAGAAAATAAAAGAGAGAGAAATCGAAAGACGATGGAAAACGAAGAACAGAATAGAGCTAAGGAAAGAAAACAAGAAAGAAAACGTATAGCCGTCGAAATGAGCGAAATATAATGGTACGTCGCGATGCGAGAGGATATACGAAAACCAAACGCCTATAACCACGGAAAGTACGAAAGCATACAACAACGAAACCAAAAAAATAAATCAAGAAAAAGAAAAACTCACCCTTCCTTCCTCCCAAGCTCAAACTATCCAAACTCGCCACCCTCCCAAGCACCTTCGCCCGCCCAAGAAGCGGGAAATTCATCATGAATCCACCGCCTCCTCCCCCAGTCCCACCTCCTCTTTCCCCGCTCGCACTCGCACTCGCACTCGCATCCCTCCCACTAACACCACCCTCACCAGCATTTCCCCCACCTTCCTTCACCCCCGTCTCCAGTACAGCATCCGGCACTGGAGCATCCTCCTCCACACCACCCACAGCGCCTGCCAGCGCCTCCCTATCCCTTCTCTCCATATCCCGTCTCTCCTTCCTCTTCGCCACTCTCACATCCCTCGCCGCCTGCTCAGAAGCAGTATAAACCGGGGGCTCCTCATCTGCTTCCTCCTCTCCAACATCATGAGGCGGCATCATCGCCCTCGCATCCACCGGGCCATTAACGTCGAGTTGGAGTTCGAGAGGATACGTCGGCGGGGGCGTCTTAGGTAATGCAGGAGGCGGCGTTGGCGCGCGTGGTGTTTCCAATGTCGTCCTCGTAGTTGTTGAGGGTGTCGACGCTGAAGTGGACATAGGTGACGATGAAAGACCCGAACCAACCGGGGACGGGGCGATGAACGCAGGCAAAACAGTCGTTGGAGGCGAGATGGGCGTCGGCGCCACGATCGTCGTATTCGTATATGCTTCAGAGATCGTCGTCGACGGGGGAAAGGAAGGAGCGGTAGGCGACGTCGGCGCACTACCCTTTGGTGTCATCGTTTTCGTGCTCGTGCTGCTCCTCCGGACAGGAGAAGCGAACCACGAGCGTTTCTTCGTGGGCGCTGGGTCAGGAATTGGGGCTGGCGCCAGTGGTGTTGATGTTGATGTCGAAGGCGTCGAAGTATCCTTAGAAGTCGTTGTCGATGCCAGCGGAGTCGGTTGCTCAACGAGTGGCGTGGGTGTTGATGTCATCGTTGATGTTGACGTTGGGGCAGGGATGGGCGTCGATGCTGAGCTCCTAGGTAAAGGGGGAAACACCGAGAACGGCAGACCGCCCTCGAACGTAGAGCTCTGCTCAACAGCAGGTGTCGGCGGCTGCACATTCACCTGCACAGGCGCTTGAGTTCGAGACGCCGCCGATGTTGGAGGGTCTTCCGTTATGGGTCTAGACGCGGTCGAAAGTGTACTCGTTGTTGATATCGTAGGTGTCGTCGCAGTCGTACTAGGTGTAGTCGTAATTGCAGTTGAAATCGTAGAAGTCGTGTCCACCGACGTGTTCCCAGTCATTACCGGCTCCGAACCTGGCTGCGCAGTGGCACCATTCACAGCACCATTCTTCCCCTTCCTCGTAATCGAAGCTAACCACGACACAGCTCCCGACTTTGCAGTCGATGTAGCAGAAGAGGAAGATGGGTGAATAAGCGTCGCTTGTGCCGTAGGTCGATCGAACGCGACATCATGGGGTAGTGGAAGTGGAAGTGGCTGGTCGGGAAGGTCGAGCTTAATGGTACGCGCTGGAGTAGAACTGGGGCTCGTACTGGTGCTGGCAGTGCTGATAGGAGTGGGTCCGGCTGAACTCATAGGTGTAGTGGAAGTGGAAGTGGAGGTGCTATTGGGGGTTAGCGCCGGAGTAATGTCGTCGCTCGACGCCGACTCCAGTGACAACGCCGTAGACGGCTGGACCGGGACAGCGACACCTACTCCCATCCCAACGCTGAGCGATGGCCGTCTCGGGGCAGCGCGCGTATGCATTTGCCCCTCCTCCTTGACCAGCGTGTTCTTCGTATATGCCCTCGAACTCGGAACCGGATCTACAGAATCAATTCAAAACACATCAAAATCAGAATCGAATGAACAGACAACGCAAAATCGAAAGAACGAAAACATACCTTCAGTCGGCTTTACCTCCTCTCTCCCGATCCCACCATCCACACTCGCCCGCCTCCTCACCTCCCCATCCCGTATAGCTCTCGTTGCAAGCACCGCCGCACCTCCCATTCCTCCTCCGCCTTCCCTATTTTTATCGTTGTTATTTGTACCCGTCCCTACCCCACCGTTACTCGGAGCTCCAACATGCACCGCCGACACACTCGCAGCTACAGGCTGCGCAGCACCCGCCAGCGCGCGCCATGTGGGCGGGTTCAGCGTAAGCGTACGCGTGGACCTTACAGAGCGGTGCGAGGTGCGTCTGCTTCGTGGGACGTGTGTCGTGTCGGGTGTATGTAATGGATGGTGTGTCGGTGTCGCCGTTGTAGATGTCGTTGCTGAAGGAGACGTCGAGACAGGCTCAGCTGCCTGGCCTTGATTTAGCGGTGATGGTGGTGTAATCCTCGAACTCGACGCCGCCGTATTCGTAGCCATAGAAGAAGAAGCAGCCTCAGAGCCGCTCATAGTATAATACACCCAAGAATCACCGCGCGTCAAAGTCGTGTAGAGGAGATGAAGATGAAGATCAGAGCCCGCCTCGCCGCCAGCTGCGTCAACGGTTGATGGAGCGCCGTATCACATAATCCGCCGTCATCCTGCTGCTGGCGTGGCGCTCTCGGCCCGAAATGTCGCCGAGCCGGCCGGTCCGCCTTCAACAGCGCGTCGTCGGCGCAGAAGCGCGCTCAGCTGCCGCTGATAATGTTATCTTGGGCGTGGATCTTTTACCGGGGTCATGGAGCGGGGTGGTTTTGAGGTAGCGGGGAAGTAGCGTGCACTTTGTGAGTGGGAGCGTGCACGAGCGGGATAGTAGCATGCAACTTGAAATTGATTATTAGTACAAGAACTAACGGCGTCAATATCCCGTAAACTTACTGGTAGTCTGAGCTGCATGCTCAAGTCAAATCTGATCAGCCTTTAAGCGCAATTTTTGAATTTTAATGTCATTCTCTGTGCATGCCATTATCAGGGTACACATAGCATATGATGTCGCAATCAAGAAGCTCTGTAGGTGTTTTATATATGTATATTATGTTGAATATAGAACAGATCAAGGTTAGTATACCTATTTATGTTTCTTATTGCTACTGTCGCAGAACGCGACGCTGAGGCGCAAGTCCAATTCTCACGGGTCTAGTAAATACGTCGCAAAGATAATCACAGTGAAAAGATTGCTGATAACGTTTATCATGACATGCAGGCATCGGATTTAATACTATAAATTATAATAGTATAAATGAATGCATAAGAGTCTAATGATCCGGAATACAGTAGTGTGGATGTAGCGGGGAAGAGCAGGGACTTGGAATACTGGAGCGTGGAAGGTGCTGAGTAGCGGGGATGGTAGCGGGGTGGTTAGCGGGGTGGTTAGCGGGCAAGTAGCGTGGTGTAGCGGGCACGATAAAAAATATTTAGCTCTGTATACGTAAAACATAGCCACTTTAATAAAAAAGGCTAGACAAATTGAATACTATTCCTTGTGTGCTATACAGGCAACTGTGTCGTATTGGAGGTAAATTCTAAGTGCCAATTTGTTGGATAAAATGATGAGAGGTAGCGTGGAGGAGCGGGGTGCTACCAGGGTAGCGTGCACGCTACCATCCCGCTCCACCCCGCTACCCCGGAAAAATCTCCAGCCCCTGTTATCTTCACAATATATCGCTTCGTAGAAGGTATGCTTCTGTTTCTATGTTTTTTTCTTTGCATTATATACGTCTGTCAATGTTTATCATCTTCGTTCTTCATCCTTTCCGAGATTGCGCCCTTTCTGTGAAAATACCTCGTCATTTTGCCCCCACGCCGGCGCTAATTCCACTATTCCTAAAATACAAACATATGTTCCTTCTGTGTAGCGGGGATAGCAACGGAGGGGAATGGTAGCAGACAAGTAACGTGGTGTAACGAACACGGTAAAAAGTAATCAGCTCTATGTATATGCATGAAATAATAGCCACCTTAAAGCAAAGGCAGGTGAGCAAAATCCAACATACTGTTCGTGTACAATAATAATACAGGTAAATTTTTTGGTATGGGAAGTAGAGTAACTAAACCTCACATCACGCGAGTATACTCCTGAACCTTGGAATGTTCTTAACCAAACAAGCAATATACTCCTTGTACGAAGATGTGCATTCACCCGAATTCGAATCCTCCGACTCCGAATCCTTGCTATAAAAGTGTGAATCGCTGCATACGCACTTCGCTATACCACATCTTGTGTTCGTGAGTGGAGCGGGCACATCCTCGATAGACGCTGGGTTCGCGTCTAGCTGGCGCCGGTAAGCCATATATATTTTCAGGAGAAAAGGGCAAGGCCTTTGCTCAGATATCGACTGCACCATGAACTCTGCAGCTAGTCGACCAGCTTCGGACCATTTCTGACGATAGACAAACTGGTGAACCAATAGAAGTATTCAGAAAAACACTATTCAATGAAGAAAAGTTGACATGGACGCACGTAGCGAAGTAACAATCCCGGCGCAGTGAGCTTCGTGACCGCCTCGCTGAGAGGGTGCGATACGGACAGTTCAGCGGCTTTATCTGCAAGCCCCACATAACCATGCAGAACGGTATGGTTCAACACCTCGAGTGGTTTTTTCGCCACACACTGCCTGCACAAGTACACAAAACCCCCCCCCCAACATCAACTCCAACTCCCAAAGAAAAATAGACGCATACGCACTCCATCCGAGTGATACACACGCTCAACGCACTATAAACAACATACTTCTCCGCAGCCTCCGCAACGCGAAAGAACAAATCAGCATCCATATTGACCATCGATGGCTGTCGGTAATGCCGAGATTGGGACGGAGGCTCGATGAACTGGAAGAGGATCTTGAGGACGTCGGCGGACTCTTCAAGCTGGACGGTATCCGAAGTGAGCGTATCATCCGGATCAATCGCAAACCCCGTGCTGGTACTCAGATTGAGGTGGGTGGATGCGATATTGAACGAGATCGAGTCTGATGATATGAATCGCGCTGTAGGATGGGGGGTAATCATATGATGTAGACATGAGGGCATCGGGGTTGAGTTACTCACTCAAACTTGAAAGAGAGCCTCTGTGAAGATCCATTTGACTTTTCTTACTTTTAATTTTCACACTCATTGCTCTGGAGATAGTGATGGTAGGTGATCAAGGGATGAAATAAAGCAGACTGATAACTGGGCGCTTAAATTCGGAGCGCACTCCGTCCGCCTCACGTGCGATGAAGTTCACACAAACTCCATGTACAGATTATATTTGGAACTCCTGCTGGCGTACTGAGTAAAATTGCGTTCATACAGACGAAATAAATGGTACACGACTAGTCTTCATGGAAAAATACTTGACACAGTGCCGTGTATCAATCTGATGTGACGCATATGTAGAACATGATATTGTACATAAATATTACTTCTGCGAGTTACCTAGTAAAATTTGGTGCGATATCGGCTGTTACAACGAAAGATTTTGTCGAAGCAAACCTTCTTCTCGTACGACCAAACATGTAGTCTACAGAGGTCAAGATATCTTCCCTCAATATCGAACGTTCAGATGCTCGTCCGCTTTCGTCGTCAGAAAAAGAAGGAAGATCACAGTCTGCACCAGAAATAGAGGATGAGCTAGGTGAAGCATTATAGTTCGTAGTAGTGCCACCGACTCCGCCAGATTCACAGACGAAAGTGGCGTCATTTAGCCACGTCAACTTGGTATAACGGTCAGTTTTGTCGTTTTCGCCAAGATACCCGTGCGCGTTCGCATTAGTTGCCCACGCCTGCATCACCTCCACGTCCTCTTCATCGACAACATCGACATCCATCCCCGCTTCCGAGTCTTCAGGATCTGGTTCCGGTATATACAAGTGAAGTCGAACAAACTCGAGGGATGGAAAGTAGAAAGTGCTCGAAATAACATCATCGAGAGTATCAAAAGCGTTGGGAAATGAGCCTTCATCTTCTGAATCATTGTCATTCTCTTCATCGTCCGGGGGGGAAATAAATATTTCATAAGGGTCCATATACCACCGACTGCCCTCATACAGGCTGATTCGGAGGTCCAATACTCGTATTTCGTACGGAGCGGTGCGAAGCAGAGCGCTCCACGAAGCCAGTGTATATGGCATCGTAGTCTCCGCACCAATACATCGAAGAAACATCTCAAGGGTCAGAACTCGCAGATGCGACAGCGAAGCAAGCGATACATATCGAGGCAAATTTCTTGAGAGATCTTGGCTCGCTGAAACGACCAAAAAATTAGCTTGCGAATCAGGTTTCTGTTAAAAAAAACTATACGACACACTCACTCGCTGGAAATCCAAAAGGATCGTTTGTACTCCAAAACCTCAATCGTTCACGAATATCCAGACTGACGATTGATCCGGACGCTTCATGAATGATATGCCAGAGTGGCCGAAGGTTACCTGGAGTAATATCCACCGTCAAGGTGCGCAGCCGTGAAAAATCAAAATCGAATATGGCCGATTTTCCCGTCGTATCGCTAGAGAATACTGGCGTATAATGGTCACAGACTGCTCTATTATGTCTTCCTTGGTTGTGATTGTCGTCTTCACCGCTACCATTCGCGGCTAAAGCGTTCTGCGACTGCCAAGTGTCAGGCTTGAAGGAATCCCCTGGGCGTGTCACATAGGGCACATCAAGTACGTCATCATCGTTGGCTAACATCCAAAACAGAATATCGTCACAGTCCAGAAGACACAACGATGTGAGGGTGGTGGCAGAACCTGCGAGGGTTGATTTCTTCGGCGCTTTCTCGAAGAGTAAGAGCGAATTAACGTCCTCAAAACTATCTTCATCTCTCGCTTGCTCGAAAGCCTCCTCGCTGTTCGGACTTAATTCCATACTGGTGTAATGTGGATACCAGGCGCCTTCCCGAACGTCTACCGAATCCAAGAACTTCCAGTAGGCAACGAAAGGAGGAGGAAAATTGGCAAGGCCTTCGAAGTAGAGAGAGGTGATTCGACGGCGGATGGTGAAATCGATGATGAGGTGGCGAACGCACTGTGGAAAGTCGCACCAGGAACAACGATTACGTTTAACCATTGCAGAGATACGCTCCAGGGATGTAAGCGTCTGGATAACTTCCATCTCCATCGTTGAAATATGCCTATCAGGGCCAGGGATGGGGTCCTCTTCATACCTGAAGCAGAGTTCCTTGACATAGGGGATTAGATGAGGGCTATTCGCGAGAATGCGTTTGCGAAGATAGCATGTCTCTTTTCCGGTAACGAATCGACGAAAGATTTGTTTTTGGCAGAAAATACGAAGAGGTTGGGATATGAGCGAAAAGCTAATAAGAGCATGGGCAAGATCGTCCGGGTCCTTCAGTCGATTTAAAGCAATTTTGATAACTTCGAGTTGGATATCGTAGGGAAGGGTTGGAGGATTTGGCAGGAAGGTGTTCATAGATGGTGGGGTGGAGAACAAACAATGGGCAAGCGTGAGCATGGAATCGATCAAAGTGGTTTATTGCAACCGGAATCTCATGTGACCCATCAGCCTGGCGAATGAACTTTTACAACATCGAATCCATCTTTTTAGAATCGTAATATGCAATGCACCATCAGAGCACTCAATATATGAACCCGCTCACACATGCAAAATCTCCCGAGAGATAAATTTAACTAAGCCGTCTTGACATCGTCGAGAAGATAAAGCGCAATATGACATTGACAGTTTTAGGCTAAATCATTGATTATTACGATGATGATAGATGAATATTGGTTAAGGTGTGATGACTGAAAAAATTCTAAATGTTGTAGAAACGGGAACGGGAGTGTATAAAAGTGAAAACAAGAAATGAAAATAATATATATATTAAGTACAGATACGAAATGACAAAGGTAAAATCAGTAGAAGTAGGAGATCGAAGAAATAGAAATGAGTATGATGAAATGGAGAAACACTCAGAACTTAAATCTCAGATTCAAAATCGAAAAGTTAGTGCAAGAGAACATCCTGCAGCGCTCTTCTTGGTCATTGCAACTCTTAACCCCATGAATGTGAATGGGATCAGAAGGTATCTTTGTTTCCTTGAGTAATGCATTGTCGACCTGTTTTTTCTCCTACAACACGGAAAAATAATCAGTATTTGATTTTGCACATCTTCCGCTTAAGGCCTACCTTGGGTACGATCATGATGGGGTGGATACCACCTGTACATTTCTCCTTGTGTTTAATCCAGCCAGGGTTATGGGGACATTTTTGGGACGTAGGGTTGACGTAGGGTTGAGCCCAGGGTTGGGATGGGCTAGGGATGGAGTAGGGATGGCGTAGGGATG
>MU155564.1:0-22654 GCA_015484465.1 Pholiota conissans
AAATTCGGCCACGTCCACGTGCCTTGGGACATGGGACGGCCGAACAATTCGAAATGGTACAGTAGATACAAATTGATAGATATTCTCTACAATATAGTACTCTAAACTTCTGCTATACTCTGCATTTTGAACTGGGATAAAGCAAGCTTCCCACTATAGCATGCCAGTTCACTGGCATAGCAATACGTTCTGACATTCATTCCAACCATGGCGATCGAGTTGTTCCCGAGGAAGATGGTGCAAGGAACGACATCTGGATTGCTTGGGAAAACTGGTTGCCCCATTGGGCCGACGAGATGCAGTGCAAGGCTTCAACGAATATTAATGTAACAAGTGAATGATATACATTGATATTATTTGACCAGCTATGTCATGCTACACGGTACTGAACACCTTTTTTTTTCTAATTGTAAAAATAGCTGTGTTCTGTTTTTATCCTTGTACTCGACAATGCTCAACTTGAATATATTTCTTTCGATTGACACTCTGAATTATTGTGGTGATCTGCTTGTGGAAGAGATTTCGCCGCCATTCGGCGATGACTCCGCGTCTTTACATGGGTATTCCATTCAGAACCCTCTTCAATCATTACAGGACGGTCCGACTGCACAGTACACGCGGGACATATACGGCGCTTTCTGGATTGTAATATCGATGTTGGACTGTTGACGATGTTTCAGTACTACCAACATTTAGAACAACATGAAAAGTACCTACTCGACAACTTTGTTGCTGACACTGAGTAACTTGAACGCATTTTCCGATAACATTCTAGGATCAGGCAGGCGATGTCCTTCTAAAAAAGCTACAGTAGGATTAGAAGGGTAAAATAGTTGGTGTTTTGATTCTCTACCGTCCTGTATTTCGGCTGCTGGGACTTGAACATTTTCCATCCAAGCGTTGCCCAAAGCTAGAAAATCTGATCAGGAAATTCTCTTAAATCATTATTCGATACACACTGGTCGCATCTAGTAAATACAAGGGGATGATCGTCTCGTCGATATTGGCTGCATTGATCACTGGAATAAGCTTGTTACGTATCCATGAGATTTGCCTTTTTGCATATTGTCGAGTGGAAATTTTCATTCGTTCCATGGCCTCCTTATATGCTGCCTCAGAAGGCGCGTCTAGATAGTTGCAGAATTCCCTGAAACCTAAGTTCAATCGTGAGTTTATTCTTGACTAATTGGCATTTAAACTTCACTCTGACCGATGGATTGGTAAATTCCAACAGTATAATCTGAAGTAGAGGAACGTTCCTCTGAATCGGTCCTTGACCCACTTTTGGCCAGCTCACGCAAATTCACGACCTCATCAAGTAGGCCATGCTATCAATATGAGGTAAGCGATAATATAAGATTGCGCGGAGAGGTTTTACCGAAATCATTTCGTCTACGCGTGAATCGAGGCGATTAGTCAAACTCGAGGGATTTGCATACAGCCAAAAGCACAGCGTTCTAAACCTGAGCAGGAAGTATAAGGTACATCCATGAACTGGTTATACATTCCAAATCTCGTACCTTGGTTGACTTCCTTGAGCATTGCTCGCAGCTTGTTCAGCGATGATGCTGCTAGGAAGCCGTCCACATTCTTTCAGAATTTCGAGGCTTCTCAAAACCTTTCGAGTATCCTTCCAATGCCAACGTTGAGACATCGTTGGGTCTAGAGCAGAAAGAAGTTTATGCAGTCGAAATGCTTGATCTGGATGCAATTTCGCCGATGGTGCCTCATCTGGCAAGTTGTATAACAGCGCTACAAGTTCTGGAGGTAGTGAGGCAATGCATCTCTCCAAACTTTCAGACCATATTGTGTTCTTTGAGCTGGAGACAGAGGATTCTTTCGCAACCAAACGATTGGGGAAAATGAGATGCTGCATCCAATACGAGGTCCCGCCAACGACGATAGGCAGTTCGTTATTTTTATGCATATCATCTATCTAATTTCAAAATCGACTCTTCAATCAGATACAGAAAGATATATGTTCATATACACTGACTAGATTTATAGTATCTTGCACCCATTCGCCTACAACATACTGTTCACCAGGTTTTTTGAATCCCATTAACAGATGGGGAATCCCTTGTCGTTCTGTTTCGGGTACTTTGTTGGTGAGTATGTCGAGACCTTGATACACCTGCATAGCATCTGCATTGATAACTTTTGCGCATCGCCATCCAGCATTGCGACAACTGTGATTCACATGCAAGGCTAGCTCAACGGCTAGTTTAGATTTTCCAACACCTGTTGTCCCACATATCGCGATAATAGGCAGGCATGAGACAACCATAGATCGCGTAGTAATGGTAGGAAAAGTTGGGTGGAAGAAATACAATGTTCTGAAAGAAGTAGAAAATTCGAAAAAGTAGAAGATTCGAAATCTAGCCACACGCGTTGTTTGGCAAAGACAGGAAAGAAAAATACTAAGTATCACTGCCGACCATTATGATTCAATTTCCGAATCCTGGCCACGCTACCCACACTTCGTTCACAATTGCCCGACATGGCTTCACGAGTCGTCCGAGTAAATCTGGCCAACTTGAAACCTGCGCGGGGTTCCCAGCATAATGTTTGTTGAGAGTACTTTTTATTTCCAAGTTTTGATTGAATTCACAATTTATTTTATTTAGCAAAAACGCGTTGGTCGTGGTCAAGGTTCAGGATATGGAGGCACTGCTGGCCGAGGTGCTAACGGTCAGAATTCGCGTTCGGGACCTGGAATCAGGCCAGGTTTTGAAGGAGGACAGACACCCATCACGAAGCTATTCCCCAAGCGTGGCTTCGTTAACCAGTGAGGCTATTTTTCTTCTTAAATGCATTGGATGCTCATCGTTGCAAAGAAATGAGAAAATTTGGGCCCCCGTCAATCTTGATCGAATTGAACATTGGATAGAGCAAGGCCGTCTAACATCCTCCCCAGAGAATCCCATAACTGCTCGGGATTTGCTAATGAGCGGCTGCATCAACAACGTCCATGACGGAATCAAAATTCTGGGAAATGTATGTGTCCAACTTCTTGAGTACAGCTACCAAAACTTAATCATTTACGCAGGGTGCTCAACACTTTGCCAAACCAATCTATGTCGTCGCATCCAGAGCTAGTAAGACCGCAATCAAAGCAATAGAGCAAACGGGCGGAAGAGTCGTCTGCAAATTCTACAACACCGTAGCCCTTCGTGATTGTGTCGAAGGACGCATAGACAGATTGGCGGCTGCCCCCACTCGCCGTGAAGATATCAGTGAGTAGTTCCACTGTGTTTCATTCTCCTTATATACCCTGACCGACAACTCTTGCCAGTTTGGTATGGTAAACACCAGAATCGTGGATTCATATCTCCCGCCACTCTCAAATCATTGGAGGGAATGCCATTTGTAGAAGAACGATGGAAGCAACTCTCCACAGAATTAGGGCGTTGGAAAAAGCAACAGATTATTGTGAATAGCTAAATTGTAGTGATAATGCCTGGCATTAGGATCATATATTAATCTTCATCTTCTCTTCCGAATTACAGAATTCGAGGGTGGTCGTGAAGGCGATCTGGACGGACTGCGGGAAACATATCTAGAACAGCCGTCGATGGGGGATCGACTGCGACTGTATGAACTTTGGGACCGTTCTCCCCGGCTTGAGCCCCTGCTTGTCCTACTCCTGCTTCTGTCAGTGCTTCGACTCTCGCTTCTGCTGCTCCTGTCGCTGTGACTCTGTTTTTCTTCTAGCTCAGGGTCGCTTTCGCCTTCCATGGCAGCCAGCAACCTGCTCTTCCGCGGTCCCAGTTCGCCATTTTCTTCCAGAACTGATCTTTTAGCAATTCTAGGCATTATTATGTCGCAAACCCTTTCCTCAGTTAATAAGCTGTATATAAATTCGTCCATAAAGACTAATGTATAACCACCTTTGCTGCATTAGTGCAAATTCTCTACGGCAGAAGACAATGCTCACTCATATCCCTTAATCTGAGTTTGCGATAATCTTTGAGGAGAGGTTCTAAAAGTTCGTATATATCGACTGCTCGAAATGTCATGCGGATATACAGCGCTGCTAGAGCACGCAAATATCTAAGAAAAATGAGTGGGGTAAATTCCATGGATGACGAATAACCAACTTGAATTCTTCAGCGCGAAGATACTCGACTAAAATTTCCTTCTCTGGTTGGATTTGTAGGAGCTTCAGGAGCAGACATAGGAATTCTGTGGGTCGCTGATTGCCATAGACTCCTCCAATAAATCGCACTTCAATAGCCTTGTCTATCAGTGATTCAGCTAAGATGATATGGATGAGCCTTATACGTTCAGGCATGAAAGAAAGTTCATACCTGTCAGAGCAAAACAATGTTCTTTCCAGAATGTGGACTCGTAGATTCGATTCCGAACAACCGTTTCGACTAAGAACTAATAAAATAAGAGGAAGACTGTGCATTCGACAGAAGAGTCTCACCTGAGGATTTTGACCATGAACCGCTTGTGCGCCAGTTATGGTTGTGTTTGCCATCTAAAGAAGATAGTCTGTTTGATAGATATGGCTTGTAGTTATTTGGCAATTGAGAACAAGCAGCGTACGTTCAACCAATGTTTGGTGTTTGGCTTTGCTTGAACTGATATGCGACTTGCAATTGATGTAGGAACTTTCGTTCCCTATTCACGTTCACCAAATAATGTTCCTTAATACAAGGATGACTTTGGTTGGTCAGGCTACTTGTTCTATCTTGCAATTGGGGACTGATGAGCTCGTCGCCAGTGCGACATGCATTCCCATGTAGTTGAACCTTCGGAAGTCCAACCTGTCAATATGCAATGACGCTACTTCTCTCGCCACAGACGCCATATACTCTTAGGTTCTCTGCCGTGCTTTCCTAGCTATCCAATTTGTGAGATGATTGGGACGAATGAAATTTGCTACCACATTCTCTACCTGGGTATTCTGCTCCGTTGCCGGTTCGCATTTATTATCTCTGGGTTCAGATGAATTCTTTGGAGAGGATCGGGATATCATATTGTTTGGTATCTGTACAGCCAAGTCTTTGTTAGGGACACTGGGAATCGGGCGTGATCAAGGGCCCTACTCTACACATTCAAGAGTGACTGTAGGTATGTATGTAGACCTTTTCATTCTTTTCCTCCTGATGCTCCCTGAACTTGGTCACATCTCTTTGTATAGATGCGACACAAAAGCATTATGTTGGAAATATTATGGGTTTACGCACGGACTTGATGGTGCGGCACCTATATCGTACACTTCATCACATCGTACTCGCGAAATTTACGCGGATTCTTGCCAGAAAGGTATCGATGAAAGTCCCATCATCACGATCATGAGTATCTGGAGGCTTTGGAGGCTTTGGAGGCTGCTTCGGAGGCTGTTATTATGCGTTTAGCGGCCAGACAACGAATTTGTCTGGCTTGATATACAAAGCTGAATCAGTGACGGGAGCATGCAGATAGATTTACGACCATCGTAGGACTTCGTATACCCTAGAATATAGTGACGTTGTAGCAGGGAAAATATATGCAAAAAGTGCAACGCCGATGTATCAATTTTGAAGTAGTGGAGGGGACAGTTATGGATGTACCAGTGGGCCTGACCTAATTTGTCGGCTTGTTCCTTACCTCCTACTTCCCTGTCGTCGGTTCAGAAGGCTCCTCTTACTCTCATACCCGGAGAGCATGGCCACGGCGGCGAGTATACCAGCTTACTTATTACCGGGTGTTCCAGTACATCAGCCACCTCATCTTGAGGGTGATGCCAGCCTGGCTACAGAAATTCTGCCAGGTCCTCCGTCGTCTGCCACTCTCCAACATAATGCTCTGAAGCGCGATCCTAAGAAACCTTTCATGGCCTATTCCTATCTTCCAACCTCTGATCCTGGATCTACATATTCTGGGCTTACACACGGAACTTTGATTGGGCAAGACCTTGAAGGTCCCCGCTCTAAGCGTCACAGAGCGGACAAAGGGTGCGCAAATTTTATGCAATTTCGCCTAGAATCCATGCTCATTTTTATATCCTCGCCAACGTACATCGCTACATACTCGCCGAATTGCTGATTTCTTGTCGCACAACATGGTCGATATGCTTTCAGACATGCAACTGGCCGAGCTCAGCGAGCCTCTGCGCGTAATCAAGGCAGCAGCGCGACAGTTCTGGTTGCTCCGGATCCTTCTACATCCTTAGACTGTCCATCGAACCCCACTTCTCAACCCATTGTCGTTGATGCCCCCTCGCCCGCTATGGTTGACAAGGAAATGTCTCTTTCCAGATCCAACTCATACACCAATCTCCTGGATCCATCACCACCATCCGCTACGAACGGTAGAACGAAAAGAAAGGATAAGGGAAAAGGGAAAGAGATGGAGAGTCCGCCACTTAAAGTGAAGGAAGAACCAAAGTTGTTCTCATTGAACTCACCAGAACCTTCGAACAACCTTGTGCGTCAGTTTTTGAAAACTTCCTGTCCACCTAATTCACGCTTCCTCATTAGCTCAATAACGAGGATCATTGTTTCTCATGCCGCTCCTATGGTTCGTTAGTGTACTGCGATGGATGCCCAAGAGCGTTCCACTTTTGGTGTCTGGACCCTCCCCTGGAGGGCGTTGATGATGATGGCGATGCTCGGTGGTTCTGTTCCACGTGTGTAGCCCGCAAAGTGATCACCGTCTCTTACCGCTCTCTCTCTCTCACGCATGCTGACGTTGGAACGACAGCACCCTCCTCGCAAACCTCCTCCATCACTATTGTCTGCCGTGATTCATCACCTGCAGATCTCTAACCCGGTGGAATTTCAACTCCCCGAAGACATAAGAACATACTTTAAAGATGGTAAAGAATTTACAGTCACTCCCTACTTGTCAATATTCAGCCTCATTCATCAGTTGCGACGGGACCAAAGGGCAATTACTTCGACAGTTCCGAAATCAAGCAACCTCGTTTAAAGTCAGTACGCCTGCATTCTTGATACTTCTATTGCGAAATGTACTGAGGATTATCCAGTCGTCATGGTCAATTAGAGGACAGAGACCCATATCGACTGCGCGATAGGAATGGCGGATCAGTTCTTTGTTACCAGTGTGGCTTATCCGCTCTCCCTAACAGGCTGTCCGCAATTGCTCCTGCTGCCAAACGGATTAGGAGCTCGACATCAAAAGCGACTACTCCCGATGCGTGGAAAAGTATCATATCTTGTGACTACTGCAATCTACACTGGCATATGGATTGCCTTGATCCTCCTCTCTTAACGCTGCCTCCATTCAGCAAGAAATGGATGTGTCCGAACCATGCAGAACGAATTCTGGTTAGTTTTCGTACTAGATATATCTTTTCTCTCATATTTTGATCACATAACATCTAGCCACATAAGCGCCGCGTTCCCAAGCAACATGCTACTCCCATTGAAATCACGAAACCTCGTCAATACAACAATGGCAATATTGAAATTATACACCCAGAGTATTCATCGACAATACCCAATCGTTCCATGCCTGCCGATGAAGTTCTTATTAACGGACGTCGGTATCGTGTTCCAGAACGAGTTATTGTCTTTGACTTTTGGAATAAGCTTAACAAGTGGGATGACCATATAGTAAGGTACGTCAGGCATTGATCGTACCCAAAATGGATACTCATTTGAAGCGAAACAGAGATACCGAATTGACCTCTGGGTTGTCTTCTCCCTTGACTTCCCTTAGTTCTTTGGATGATTCCGACGATTTGCAATCATCTGGACAAAGAGACATAGATGAACTTTCTGCAGCACAAGTACGTCTAGCAATATAAAATAAGCAACGACTCACACTTTTTCAGTTACTGTGCGGCTTGTCTGCTGCAAAAAGAACAGGAGCATCTCCTATTGTCGGTAAAACCATGCATGATCGCAGTGTGCAAACCGACTTCGAACCCCCCAAAACGAAGAATAAGGTAGGACGACCTCGGAAGGTAATGGACCTTGCTACTTATTTCATGCTGGTCCACTCAGCTTTTGCGATAGCATCCGCTTCCAGAACCCCCAATAAATGGGCTAGGCTCAATAAATCGCTCAAGTGAATCAACAAATCCACCTCCAAGTGTCACTATATCGGCAATGAGACGTAGACGAGTCTCGCAGCATGTCGCCCCCGAACCCAGCACACGGCAACTACGTTCTAAAAGCAAGAATAATGTTATTGATATACCTCTTACAAGCATATCATCTGGGGTAACTTGAAGTCCAGATCATGTGCTGTATAAGCGCTCATAAATCTATTTTAGAACTCCATGAAACAAGGCGATGAGGGCTTCACCGTACCAGCTGTCTCAAGCATGGGTACAACCACACAAGGCAAGATAAAAATTGTTAACGTGAAGGTACGGATATCTTGCAACATTTTTATCAAGTGCAACATTTTAATCAAGCTTCCGTAGATGGAAGAAATGGATACTCTCTTATCAATGAATTCGTCATTGCCTGAGCATCCTGCATCGTCTTCAAGCTCACTACCCAAGGTAAGCTCGTTCGATTTCTGCAACATACAAAGACGGTACTCAATTATCATGTGGAACAGGCGCCTCGAGCGATTCGTACACCTCGACAGCCAAAGCAGAAAGACACTGAAGGTTCTACAAAAGATGTGAAAGAGAAACGCGGAAGAAAACGTAAAATCGGAGATGATGAATTGCCGACTGCTGAAGGCGAGAACGGGACAAACGTCGATGATCACGGCGCCAAAGCAGGCAGGGATGAAAAATTTGACAAAGAACATAAACAAAATAAGGAGGCCAGGAAATTGAAACGGACCCCCGCTCATCATTCGCAGCTGCAAAGTACCAACCAAGAAACGCCGCCTACTTCATCGGCGGTTCTTGTTTCCCCGTCATTGTCCATCACGCCATCACTCAAAATCCGTCTTCCTCGTTTAAGCAACCTCAACACATCTAAAAATTCATTTGCTCTGTCTCCCGCTAACTTAGATTCTCCGACTCGACGTTAAACTTTGTAGAGTAGAAGAATTTGCCTTATCCCAATAATTTAAGCGTGTAATGTATCATCATGTTGGTCGCCCGGGTTGAAATCACTATTCGACAGTCCTCTGCATCAGGTTCTTCAGCTTTTGAATCCACTTGTTGACCGACAACGAATATTTGACTAGTAACTCGGAATCCACGACCTCGGCGTGGAGGCCAGCCAACGAATCATAAGTAGTGAATGCAATTCTCCCAACTCGATTCTTCGAAACACGTGCTGATGTGTCACGGGAGTATTTTCCCATCTGCTAAAATTGGACTTCAACAAAAATCGCGCGTCGCAGAATTCTTCGCACACGCCCGTGGATATCATTGTATATGTAGAACACTTGTGTCACTTCAACTTTGAGTGAACATATTAAGCTTAGTATCTAGTATCATTATATGATATAGTTTTTACTCTAATTCAATTCATTGGAATTTGGCGGGATAATTTTGGGCAGGCAAAGTTGAACGAGGACCACAGCTAAGATGACTCATGAGAGAATACGACTGGCTAGGAGAAGGCTCGAGGCACAGCTACATGTCATAAGATTCTGTGAGTACTCCGTTAGAGACATTTTATGTGCCTATGACTCTATAGATAGTGCTCTGATTCAGCTCCGGTACTATCAGACGACGTGACGGGGTGATGTCTGGCACTCCTCCCCATGGCTGCTAGTTAGTACCCAACTCAATCCGTGTTACTTCGGGAATCCACTCAAATATTGTCTGTAAATGTCAAATGTATTTCATATGGATGAATGTGAATTATTTATTATATCTAACACTCTACTTATGAAAAAACCCATGCAGAATCCAGGCGTGTGCGAAGAATTCTGCGACGCGCGATTTTTGTTGAAGTCCAATTTTAGCAGATGGGAAAATACTCCCGTGACACATCAGCACGTGTTTCGAAGAATCGAGTTGGGAGAATTGCATTCACTATCATAAGTTGAGGTAAATGGCGGCACCACTTAGCTGACTTAAAAGTCCTCCAGGGTCCGCCTGTGCGTGTAATCTCGATTTTTCTGCCCATCGTTATGAAAACAGCTGCAAGTCTCTTGTGTAAGGAATACCCAGCTTATTGATAATTTGATAGGCAAGACGAGCTGACTGGCTATCAACTTGAAAATGGCCTGAAAACGGCTGTAACAAGGGCTGATTACATAACACGCGTTTCTTTGCTCGGACGGGCCGCTATGAGTCGTCAAATTTTTTATTCTTTTACTTTGGATTTCAAGGACAATACTATCTGTATTGTAAACGACAAGAAGCTCAATCATTGAACATTTAACACCTGACTTTCAGCAAGTACTTCGTGATCTGAACATTATGAGCCGCGGTGGAAGAGGTTTTAGCAACCGGGGTGGTGGAGGTGAGTTCTGGACGGGCTCTCCTTTAAAAATTGCAACACTAACATCATATCAAGCCCCTCGTGGCGGTGGAAGAGGTGGTTATCAACAACGCGATTTTGGCCCTCCAGATCAAGTGCTAGGCTCGTTTTCTTATCTATAGCAATGGTGTTATTTTAAGGCATATTCCAGAAATTGGCACCTTCGTTCATGCTGTGGAGGACGAGATGCTCTGCTCATCAACAATGACAGACAAAGTCCCATACTTCAACGCCCCCATATATCTCCAGAACAAATCCCAAATCGGCAAGGTCGATGAAATATTGGGCCCTATTAACGAAGTCTTCTTCTCCATCAAGATGGGTGAAGGAATGGTTGCGAATAGTTTCAAAAAGGGTGACAAAGTCTACATCGGTGGTGATAAACTTCTGCCTATAGACCGATTCTTACCCAAACCGAAAGTAGTTGGAGGTGCGTAAATTGACATCTTCTTAGGAACATGCTCATGGTCATTTTTACTATGGAAGGTGTCACAAGTAAGCTCTAAGTTCACCATTTATTCTCTAGTTACGCTCATCTTCTTGTCCCAGAACGAGGTCGTGGTGGTCGTGGCGGACCTCCAGGGCGTGGTGGTCGTGGGGCACCAGCAGGACGCGGATTTTCCTCGAGAGGTGGTGCCAGAGGCAGCTCAAGAGGTAGCTTTTCTGGTGGGCGAGGCGGAGCAAGAGGAGGCTTTAGAGGAGACCGTGGAGGACGAGGTGGTGGGTTCGGTGGACGTGGAGGAGGGCGTGGCGGTGGATTTCGAGGATCGTAAGTAATACGGTTGGGATAGCCGTTTTACTCGTTTTCCCATGTCTGGGTCACCGAATGTCACTAAAATCATCGAGCAAACGCTACCAAATTGCCAGAGCACATTCTCACTACTGAAAGGTTTGTAAAAATATACACACAGACTTATTACACAGAATGCGGAACTACAAAGACAGATACAAGTGTCTACGACTTATGGTGTTAAAGACTTAACCTCAGCAGTCGTACTTTGCACCTTGTGCCCACGTTCTTGTTGTCTTGACAGAGTCTATGAAATATGAACTAGAAATAGAATGAATAAATCAATGGTAAGATATACCTGCGTTAGTTCATATGCTAAAGCGGAAGTACTCTGCAAAACTTCTTCGATGCGTCGTTGGTGAATATCTGATATATCCTTGAGATGTAAATTAATGCCAAAAGTTTCTCCACTTACCGTTTTCTCCCGGAATTGACTGTTCATCCCAACTATCATCCACAAGGACAGAAAAATCTGCATTGTCAAGCTCTCGGTGTTGACTGAGCAGGGTCGAGACCGTTGATTCAATTTCAGTAGGAATACTTCGTCTTGTCTCTGCGATGCGTTTATGCCATTGTAAACGTGTATCAGCTAGAGACCAAATCCTTCTATCCAGTGTTTCGTCAAATAATTCCATGTCTGTTTCATCCACGAGTTTACTGAGGCATGAACGACTAGGAACATAGGAGTATACCTCTGCCACCTGCATCTAAAGATTCGAAATTATGACCGTTCACACGAAGGTTGGGTTGTGCTAAGCGGAAGGTAATTTCAATAAACTTAAAGAATATCATCGCGTCTTTCTTCTATGTGGGTCAATGCTAGAGGCTAACCTGTTCCAGATATGCAGTTACAGTGTCCCTTTCATCTGCAGCGTTGTGTAAAACGAGAAGTTCTAGAAGTTTTGATGCTGCTGCCGCCTCATAGTTGGATCGAACCTTCTTCCAATCCTGAACAGAGCCCACGGACACCCTGGGTATATCTTCTCGATTTTCCATGAATGGGGTGAATAAAAGTAACGACAAGACTGATGTAGGAGAAATAGGCAGACTGGCATGCGTCGCAACAAACAGCCCGTGTCGTAACACTGTCACTTGTCACAGCTTCGAATTCACGTGGGTTCACGTCATCGTGAGCTACTTAGGCCTGGTTCCGCAGGGAGCTGCTCTCTTCGTCGACTAACATGATCTGATCCCAAGCATTTGTCTCTACAGTCATAATTTACATTGAACACTGAAGACATTATCTCCAGACCATGGCGTGGTATTCGTCTTGGATACCAGGACTCCCAAACTTCAACTTTTCAATCCCAACCAGCATTCAGGGTCATTTTATCTCTTTCGTCTTGAAGAAATTCCTAGGACATTTGTTGACGCCAGGACAACTTGATTATCGCCAAATAGACTCACAGATTGGTTCTGGATATGTGCAAATCAACGATCTTGTATTGAGCCCAGAGGTATGAAGCGACGACTTTATTCCTATTCTATCACCTTATTTCTTTTTGACAGGCCGTCAATGGTTACTTGACCGGGTTGCCCCTAATTTTGCAGGACGGGACAATCACTTCTATCAAAGTTCGGGTTCCATGGCCTAACCCCTTGGCCTCCACCCTGGGCTTTTCTCTTAACTCTGCTCACCTTAAATTTTGTGTTGCTACCGTTCGAACTTCTGTTGGAAGGTCAGATATCGATCTGACAGATTCCGTAGCATCGGTTGCGGAGACTTTCATTCACGAAGAACTATCCCTTCAAGAAGAAGCCTCACTTTGGCGATCCCTTCGTCACGAAATTTCCGGTCAGCCAGAAATACGCGAAGGGATTCTACCAGGAGGATTAGATACCTCGACTAACGCTTCCGACATACATAAATTCGACATGGACCCAACTGGGATTTCGGTTTTTGCAGGCCTTATCGAACGTTTGCTTGCACGTTTCGAATTTGATGCTCAGGATATCAAAATCACTTTGATTCACCCCCAGAACATTAGTTTGACACTATCTCTGCAGGACCTCCGATATCATACTGACACTGCGAGCCCACCTAACTTTTCTACGGAAACGCATGTACAAGGTGTACAAGGTGAACGCCACACTTTGTCTATCAATGGGATATCCTTATCGTCGCGCGACCTTTCCATCCCATTGTCTCCATCATCTTTAAGCATTGAACCTGCTTCTGATTCAGGCAACGTCGATTCATCCCCCCCTTCCCATGCCTCCTCTGATACACCACCTATGGACGAAGATGCACGATATATCATGGCACAACCACTAGCATTCTTACCTTCACGACCATCATCACCTTCAGGCTCGGCTTCAAGCAGCATGTATGCGAGTGCAATATCAAAGATTTCTTCGACATATCCTGCATCGGGAGGCCTGGAAACAAAACCGGTAGTGGCTTTATCCCAACTTGACGAAGATGTGATGGTATCGCTTAGATCCGAACCAGTTATATTCAAAATCACAACTCCTTCCAATGCTTTGGTTCCAGAGGATGATCCTTTCCTCTTCTCTCCTACTACTCGACCAGAAGACCAATTACACCTCACATTGTCAGTTGGTATTCTTGGATGTGTTTTAAGACCATGGCAAATTCTGAGCCTATCACGGTTGGCGAACGCTATGGCTATGTCAGGAGATCAGTCCAATGCTATTTCTACTCGAAAAGTTTCCCCAGAAAGAGCCATTCCCCCCATAAAAATGTCGGCTGATGTTCGAGCCGCTGTTCTGCTGCTGATTTCGACGCATCTTAACCCAACGTTATCGACCATTGAGTTCTTCGATCGGCCACTTGTTCCTCCTGAATCAAATTTCGGCTACACTCGTATATTGTTAGATTCGTTGGCTTTCACGTTATCCGTCGACAATAAACCGCCTTTCAAAGATACTGGGCCTGGAACATCACATCCTTTGAATTTTTCTGCGTTGAAATCCCTAGAAATCAGCGTCGTAGACATCTCTGTATTCTTGTTCAGCAAGGCCCCGAAAGATATGACGTCCAATCTTCACGCCTTCCCTTTGCTCATCACTGACCCACATCTCCCATCACAATATCACAGGCCACATATTCATCGTCAGAATGACCCCGGATCTCTGTCCCTTCCGAACTTCGATGTCATCGACTGGAAATGCGTCAATTACGGGACTAGATTATCACATTGGCGTTGCTACCCTTCAAGAGCAAACCCCGCTGATCGCACATTTGCACATCCTGAGTCAGGAAATACATCAGCACAGAATCCTAGTCAACCAGCTATACGACTCATTGGCAGGCGCACGGCCATAGCGAACGGAGATAAGTACTTGGTACCCCATACCGTCGATGACGTGGACATCGATGTGGCTCCTCTCCATATCCGCATCGACTTGCAATATATCTTACAACCTGAGGGTCCCATCACATTTTTCGAAGATATCCTTCTCTCGGACATCCTGATTGTCGGTGAAAAATCCTGCTCATCTGAATCTACGGTCGACAAATCCTTCGTTACTCCAGAAAGATCAAAGTTGTCTGAAAAAGGCTATTCACATAACAATCCGCGCAGCGAATCTACATCGGGATTTTTCTATACGACTATCAACTTCCATGCCGTCAGATTATCCATCTGCTGTCCACCACCTCCTCAGTTTGTCAAGCGTTCCGGTATCTTGACATTGGATTTCAATGGTACTACAATAATTGTAGGCTCAAAACCGCCAAAACCTTCTACAAAATTTGCGCGTCCAGATGACGCGTCTACTCTAGAACTGAACATGTCTGACGAAAGCGTCCTATTGCAAGCTTCTTTTAACAGGATTGTTCTGGCGTGTTCTTTGGTAAATGAGACGTCAGCAACTGCATTCCTATCTATCGGGCCGTTGACCGATGATATTTCTACTCAATCCGTGGTCATCGAAGATAACACCTCTTTTTTGGAACCACGTTTTCTCATCATCAAACCTACTCTGAGAGATTTGGAAACTGTGCCAACAATGGCCGTTAGCTTTGATATCCCTTCAGTGCTCGTGGACATTTCTAAACCCATTTTTGACTCTTTGCAATATTGGGCTGACGATGCAAGTCAACTATTGGAACGTCTCTCAATTCCCGGAACCGAAGTAGGCATAAGTAACAGTGGAGACACCAGTCTTATCGGCAGTCGCTTCTTCGCGAGGTCAAGAACTGACAGCGGAAGGGTTTTGGCCAGCAGTACGAGCGAAGTGGCAGATTTTGTGATCAAGTTCTCCATTTCAGAGGGTATGTTTTGTTTTCAAGGTGGTTTGTGTGCGATGTGTTATTAAATCAACCCGTAGCTGCTGTTTCAGTCCTCATCCCACGCACAGATGATGACAGATCTGATTTACGCCCCATCTACATCAATGCATCCGACCTAGATATCCTAATTGAACTCAATCCTGACCGCAAGGTATATCCTGTGAATTCTTCTGCGTCTGTGCTTGGTTGACATCATTGTTAAGCAACAGACCATTTTGACCATTGGAATCATGAATCTAACTATGGAAAATATCTCGAAAGAAAATACTCGCCAGAGACTTCTGGGTCTAACCTCCCCTCACTCTTTGGTACGTGCATCTCCGGCCTTACTTTGCATGCCGTATCTTATAAATGCGTTCTATCAGACCACTGCAAGCAAATCTATACTGAAGTTGAGATTCTCGACAGCTACTCTCCCAGAGACTAGCGGTAAAGAGACGCGCATAAAACTAACCCTATGTGGTTTCACTTTTACTTTCTTCCCTGACCTCTATTGGATATCTGACTTGGTGGCCTTTGCTAAAAATCCTCCTGGCGTAAGTGCTGTTGCTACTAGACTCTAGCGATATGGCTTGACTTACCTTATACGACAGACATTTGAATCGGTGATACCCAGTGTTCATACTCGTATATTTGTGAAAATATGCGATGGGTCTATTCGTGTCCTTGCTCCGATATACCCCGGTGCACTAGTCTCGTACATGCAAGAATTGGAATTTTCGACGGACGTGATAGGCGATTCTCGAGACTCGTCGTTCCATGTTACTGCAAATAGTCTTGCACTTCTAGCCATCGATGATGTCCAAGACCAAGTTTCTAATGGGCAAGGCCCACGACCCTTTCAGGGTGTTTCATCCTGGATGGTAAAATTCTTCACGGTGGCTCTTGTTATGTCCCGGCTGAGTGTATTTTGCAGACCACTGGTTATGCCCTTCTTGCTGAAGTGTCTGAGTTGGATATGAGTCTAACAAACCAGCTTGCTGCTAATCCTTCGTGGAAGGTTCGTTTCTAAGTAATGGCTAATTCTCAAAGATTAATCAAGGGAATAGCTTCAGGTGGAGCGTGTCGTACTTCGCTTGCATCTATGTGCAGATTCTTTGATTGTGGTGACAATGCTCAGTCAGGATCTGAGGAAATTGTTTGAGAGACCCGAAGCGAAGTATGTGCTATTTTTGAACGGGAAACAGAGGCTGAGCAATGATAGACCCAAGTTGTCAAATAGAAATCCCGCCGTGGTTGGGAGGTTTGAGACAGAGAGCACTACAATTATGTGTACGTTTATATTTCATTGCTTTAACTTACTTATAAATTCAAAGGTACTTTCAGCTTCAGTAGAAGACCTGGCTTTCAAGAAGATACCAGAGATCGGACCTGCAGCTGACATGATCTACGACGACTTACCGACGAATATGGATTACCTGGACGAATCGTTCGGTGCTGCTGCAGGTCTGCGAGAGCTTGTTGACGAGGATTTTGATGATTTCGAAGATAGAGAAATTGACGTCAAGACTAACACCGACGATTCATATATCATTTCAAGCGTGGGCGGCGAAACGGTCAAACTTTTTGACCCTCAGGGACTTGATTTAGTGGAAGACTACTATCCATCCATACCGCCTGAGAAACCCAAGGGCGATTCCCGGTCAGTTTCACGTTATTAACCCCAGTACTTGCTAACTTCGATATTAGTTCAAATGATGCGAACTTCAGCGTGCGAATCCTAGATGGCAATGTCAATCTTTTTCTTCATGATGGATATGACTGGGGGAAAACTCGAAAAACTATCGAAGAAGAAGTCAAGGAAATGCGAAAAAGATTAGCCAAAATCAGGCAACTCGTGGCCAACGGACAAATGCAAGAACCTATCGTCGAAGACACGAGTGCATTCCTATTCAATTCCATCCACATTGGTCTGGATCAAGACGTGGACGGTTTTGAAGAACCCTCTGCCTTGATTGCAGCAATTGACGAAGAGCTTAAGGATGACTTGGAAACAGCGAGCCAGAGTTCGTGGCAGACTTTGCACCCGCCCACGTACAATAAACCCCGTGGCCGATCCACGCGCATATACGGAAGGAAACTGACTCGCTCAAGAATGCCCAGCATCGAGTTTTCCCTCGCAGGTATCTCTGCAGAATTCGACCAGTTCAAGCTAGACGATCCTCTCGTTTCTAGAACCCTTGTTACGATCAGGGATCTAGAAATCTTGGATCACATCAAGACATCCACTTGGAAGAAGTTCCTGACGGAGCTTCGCTCAGACTCTCGAGGAAACATCCGGGAAACTGATTCGAACATGGTTCGAATCGAGCTCACCGGAATTCGACCAGTCGAAGGCAACTCCTCTGAAGAGGTCAGACTCAGGGTGAGATATCGCGATCTTTCTAGCGTAGGTGGGTTTCTGATAGTAGCAGGCCAAAATTCTCCCCCTCAGGCTTTATGTGGACCAAGATGCAGTGGATTTTTTGAAGAAATTCTTCAGTTTCAAGGTTCCAAGCTCTGCTTATCCTCCAGATGCGCAGCTACCCGACGAAAGAGAAACATTTATTCGTGCGGAAAATTCCCTTCAACTTCTCTCGCGATTTTCTGACTCAGTTAAATAGAACTTGGTGAAATATTTCCGGTGGACTTGAAGTTGGACTACAAACCTCGTCGAGTGGACTACAGAGCCTTGAAAGAAGGAAGAACAATTGAACTCATGAATTTCTTTCATTTCGATGGAGCAGAAATGACATTGCGTCATATCACATTGGCTGGCGTGCGTTTCGCGACAACCTCCCCTGATTTTGTCTGACTTAGTACTTTCCATTGACAGGTCACCGGATGGCCTAGATTTTTTGAAATGCTGAATGACCTCTGGACACCAGATGTCAAGGCCACCCAGCTGGCTGAAGTGATTTCTGGTGTCGCGCCTATTCGTTCAATAGTGAATGTGGGCTCGGGGGTCGCTGATCTCATCCTACTTCCCATTGCTCAATACCAAAAAGATGGAAGGATTGTACGCGGAGTGCAGAAAGGTGCTACCGCATTTGTGAAATCTACCGCAATAGAAGCCATCAAGATGGGGGCTAAGCTGGCTACGGGAACGCAAGTTATCCTGGAACAAGCAGAAGGGATTCTGGGTGGCCGCTTGGATACTCCAATAACAGCAGAACCAGTAGGAGACGAGTTTGATGTTGACAATGTAGAGAATGACGGAACGGCTGAGATGATCTCCAAATATGCCCAACAGCCCACAGATCTCAAGGAGGGTGTTCAGTCTGCCTATAAGAGCCTGCAGCGCAATTTGAATTCTGCCGCCCAAACGATTCTTGCAGTACCAATGGAAGTATATGAAAGGTCGGGAAATGAGGTATGTTTGTGTCGAGCTCTATTTAATTCCCGGATTTGACACAAACTTAGGGTCCTGTTCGCTCTGTCATTCGAGCCGTGCCAATAGCTGTTTTAAAGCCGATGATTGGAGCGAGTGAAGCAGTCAGCAAGACGCTATTGGGGCTTCACAACACCCTCGATCCAAGCATCCGTCACGATAATGAGGCGAAATATAAACTTCGCTAATGGTTTTTCTTACCGGTTATTCAGGGTTCATCATGTAATATTAGAGCATATTGCCCAACACTTAGCGGCGCATGTACATTTGGATTCCATATCACGCACTATTTTATCGAAAGGGATAAACCCCGACCTAATCTGTTTCCATACCCATTGAATGGCCGTCTCCTTGTATTAATGCGCTGTTGGCTTTGACGGGCACTAGGATTTTCGTCTTTGTTTGAGAGGATTCTGCAGACGTAGGCAAGTGCAATTTGACATCCAATTTTGCGCCATCCAAGGCTCTCTTGCGATGTGCTTTTTGCTTTTCCCGAGCAGCAGCCATCCTAGACAAGATGTAAGATAGGCGAGATAACAGCCTAACGGGCGCATACCTATGTTTGAAGAATGCACGCTCTCTTCGCGCCCTGATCTCTCCTACCCTCTTCATTGCTTTGACTGTTGTTTGAATGAGGTCTCTGTCGTATCTGACGGGGACATTTCTGCGCTTCTCGAACTCGATGGTGGAATCCTTTTGCGAGCACGACATTGGGTTGGAAAACTGGTGTTTAAAAGAGGTAAGGAATACGCACAATTGTCATCTCCTTGCCAGCCGCCTTTCTGAAAGCTTTTGTCCATCTGACTTTGCGAGGGTTGCGTTTCATTCTGTATATCTGACGTGAGATACGCAGTTGATAACATGATTGTAATAGCCTTACTTGAAGTTTTTGTGGCATCTGAAAGAGGGTGTTAATTCTTATTCTGTCGAAGAATGAGAGCGCCTACTTCGATGTACAGAATCGGAATACTTTAGCATCGTTCCTAACGAATGCAGAGCCTATGACGAAAAATGAGAAATGGCGAAGACAAAAGCACGAGGAACTAACCATGACCAGGATAAACATTAGTGGAGCAAAAATAGCATTTTTCGATGCGCATGGCGGCAATGCGTTATTGCTCCAGTAACTAGAAAGAGAAGTCGTAAAGATATAATGAATGGAGAAGGTTCATCTACTTGGAGTTGAATAGGACAAGTTCATCGACAATTACGTAATCGATGAGAAAATGCTGCGTACTTGCCGGGCACTACCGCACCTACTGTAATGCCGAGCTCTGCCGGGCAGTTTGCCAAACATTGCCGCAGCCAATCATGCCCAGTCCTCGCTGACCGAGGCACAGTACTGCCGGCACGGCGTGACGCAATGGGATTGGCGCCGTCAGACTCATTGCTAGGTCTCAAGTACTTGGGAGTGTGCAGCTCTTTCCCTCAAACTTCCGTCTCCGTTCGATATCTCCATTTCTCTGTTCGCAACTATTGCACCACGGTCGATAAAGGGCGACCATTAATAT
The DNA here is from genome assembly GCA_015484465.1 of Pholiota conissans. NCBI lineage: Eukaryota > Fungi > Basidiomycota > Agaricomycetes > Agaricales > Strophariaceae > Pholiota > Pholiota conissans. The sequence continues at coordinate 20,294 of MU155564.1, forward strand.
TCTCGCCGTGATGCAATTTGCCTCGACGGGCGTGCGGAACGCAGCTCGCAATGGTTCAAATGCTATTGTCCACCATGGGGGCCACAATCGATCTGGAGGGCCTACAGCGGCGAATCACCCCAACAAATTTATTCGTGCAACCAACTTGTTTTGCGCTCCCCATATTCCATCTATCCCTACACTTCCTCGTGATCCTCATTACAAACTATTCTCTGCCTCTAAGAACCTTCTTCAGAGATTCTTTGAGCATCTAACCGCTCCAGGACTGAGGGTACCTCCATATATCGCTGAAGTGCAATATTATAGCGCTCGATCCTTACACGGAACTTCTTTGCGAGGCTCAAGAATTCAAAACGGACTGTCACTTCCAGTCCGTTACGCCTTGCGAAGTTATGCCCTTCAGCGGCAAGCAAACATGTTCTTGCCAGGAGGTCCTGGACCCATACCTCTGCGTTCTGGAGGTATTGCCCAAGTTGGCCTTGGATCAGCGAGAACCTTCAGTACCACTCGCCCCATTTTCCAACAAATCGCTCAGAATATTCCTATAGCTGGACGATCATTATATGAAATTGACTGGGATCTGGAGACGAGGAAAGAATACGAACGTATTTGCCTCTCAAGGACAATCACATCGAAACAAACTCGTAAGGCACCCACCATACTGAAGGCCTCCGAAATGTGCAATTACGTTGTCGCCACCCCAGACAAAGAGAACGACGCTGCGACTTTCAGGAGGGATATAGAACATTATTTTACCTCAATTGAAAACCCTCTTGTCTCCACATACCTTTTTGTTCCTCTCGCGCCTACCCCGACCGCCCGGCTACCACTCTGTCCTGATCCATTTTTGTCTCGAAATCAGGAACCTACCCTTCTATCGCCGTTTTCATCTGTCGGAATACTTCATACATCACATGCGACTCATGCACTCAGAGTTTCCACCCTATTTACACGTCTAGATCAAGCAAATGTATGGTCTAGTGGAGCGGTCCACTGTTCAGCCTATTCCCAGGGACGTGCACACCAAAGGCTGTCTTCAAAACAAGAGGGTTCCGACGATGGCGGCGAAGGAGTCTGCACCATATTGAAAATCGAGTTCAAAGGATGGCTTCAATGTGAAGTGAGAAGTATCATCGGTGAAAGTGGAACTGGTTGGTGTATACTGGAAGAAGTAATTTCACCTGAAGAGGCCCCAGATGTTTACTCGGACAGTGATTCCTTAGCATCATCTGTCGTGGAAGATCACTTATTCTTCGGCGAGACGTCTGCAAGGCAATTCGCATCAATCGCATTTGATCCTGCGGACTCGTTTATTTTACCCATTCTCGACGTGTCGGCAAATTCCTCTCCAACGTCATCTTCACCTGGGTCACTTTCGGCAGCCCGTGTTCTTTCCAAAATTCCTTTAGAAGTGGAAACCGATCCATGGATGGATGATTAATCTGCCTCTAATCTCCACTCGATCGTGCTCATGTTCTGATATTTTCGATTTGTTTATACATACATTCAATCAATGGGTTGTTTGGCTCTAACTTATGAATCTGGATCAGATACATATGGGATCCAGGACTCATTTTTCGCAAATCAAAGAGGAGGGACACTTCGGGGGTGGCAATCTTTAAAACTGAGTTTGAAGATTGATCCTGCCGATTGGTCCGTAGTCTGTAAACGCCTCCGTATACTAGGAGAGAATCGAATATTTACTGCAAAATAAATTCGTAGAAGTGACCAAATGTTATCTGCAGATTTTCTGCAGGAGAGGTTTGTAGACTGGTCTGAAGATCACCTGCGGGCCATTCTGCAGAAATCAACCTGCCGAAGACTTTTGCAGAGGCGTATGCAGATGATCTGTGGATCACTCTTTAGGAACAGTTTGTACATAATCTGTAGATAAGATTTACAGAAAGGACGAAAGGTTATCTGCGGATAAATCTGTCGAACATTTCTGTATAATTTCTACAAACCAACATTTGGGCAAATTCGGAAGATTGATCTGCAGATTATCTGCAGAACTATCACGGACATTGAGAACGTCGCGTCCGCAGTGCTGGCCGCTGGCCTCTGGCCTCTGGCCTCGGCATATCCCGCTTTAGTTCACTCTCCGAGCCCCCTCCCCCATAGTTCGATGCTGGTTCTGACTCGAGCTCATTGAAGTGCCCTATGGTATGTAATGTTGGTTATATTAACACTAAAATGAAGAAAACATGGTCCTGTATACCAGGGTACTGATATCGGCACCTTGCTGCCACTGGTGCAGGTCTCTCAAGACTTACGCGGATTGCCATCTCCCTTCTACACAACACCCATTAAGGTATGTGCTCCTGACGTTCACTGTAGCTCCTGCCTCCAAGCATGCCATCA